>DWPV01000513.1:0-28153 GCA_018251915.1 Urbanus proteus proteus | reverse complement strand
ATTGTTTTACAATAATGTGATATTACAAATGGTACTTATAGTTAAGTTATAGTGGAGCTGGAGATACGTCACACCATTAATATTTTTCATTAATACATATAGCCATTTACATTATAATATGCTTTATCGCACAAGTATTGTTTTATAGTTCATTTAAACCTTTTATCAGGTAAGTCAATAATTCTTTTTGGTATTTTATTGTAGAAGCAAATACAGTTCCCAACAATAAAAGAATTAAATTTTATTATTTCGTCTTACAATTACCATCATAAATAACACATGATACACTATCTGACGTATTTACCTTTTCTTGTCAGTGTCAGACTTGTCAACTGGCGACTGAGCACGACTGCTCCTGGAGCTGGTTGGTTTCTCTGCATCGGACGCTCGGCACTCCTTGCACAGCCACAGTCCAAACGGAATGTCATTCTCATCCAAGGGAGGGTCACTGAAATTATGATAGAAATAACTTGATTGTTGTATCATAAGAAAATACCCAGTAATGCAAATAAAAGTGTTCATCATTGTTTTTGATCTTCATGGACAGTATCTGACCGCAGGTCTAATTCTGACCAAATCCAAAATCAGATTGTTCGGTTTCCATCACAACATTGATTCAAAGCCAACGGCTTGCATACTCTAAGAAATTTAGTTAAAAGAAATAATACAAATATTTGAAAAACCCTTGCATTAAATTTTGGATTTTTATGTTAATTTCCATGAATAATTAATTACTAGAGATAAATAAAATTACTATGCAACTTGTAAAAAATTGTAACATTATGAATTAATGAATTTTCTACACAACTGGCAACAGTGGACCATTCGTTTGGACCTTTGGCTGCATCTCAGTCACAAACAGTTTCCATTCGTTACAGTTTCCTCAATTTTGGTTCTTGCTAAAAACCATCAGCTTCAGAAAACTGAAGCCTACATAGGTTACTACTACTTATGGACATGATTGTAGAATAATTGTCCAATCACTATTTTTTAACCATTTTTTGAATTCCACTTGGGCAATGTAAATTAAAATAAATTAATTTAAGCACAACTTTACAAAATTGACTACTTGCAATAAAAATAAAAGAAATAAGCAAGAACAACTATCTAAAAGAAATATTCACCATAGTTACAATTAAAAATACCATTACTACTCACTAGCAGCCCAGATGAAAGCTGGCAGGGCAGCGGTCACAGCAGATCAGGGCGCCCCCCTCACCGCACGCATCACAGCAGTCGCGGTTGTGGCCTTTGCCAGGCCTCTTGTAGTACGGGTGCTGAGGCCTCTTGGGCTTGCTGCTGCTAGTGTCTTCGTCCGGGGGCTTAAGGAGTGCACGGATATACTGGAAAATAATATAATCATATGTTAGGGAAATTAGTGACAGATTAGACAATTTTTTTTTGATCGAAGTAACTGGTCCACAGATAAGTGGCCACTGCAGCCCATGGACCTAAGATTGACATCAGATGTGTTACTACCCCTGAGGTCTGAGTTGGAATGCCTCGAATAAGTATGTCTCCCTTACCACACCCTTCAGACCAGAACACAGCAGTACTTGACACTGTTAATATAAGGCAGAAGTAGGTTTGGTTGTGGTGCCACCGGAGTTGATCTACATAGAGCTCTACCACTTTTACAATAAAACAATAATAAACATTCTTAGGCTAAGGAGCTACCCTCCAGGAATTACTCCATGTAATAAATAATCAGCTTTATATCTTATTAGAAATTATGGTCATGGCATATATGATTTCCCATACAGTAAACATCAGTAAAAGCAACATTTTCAAAACAACTTACCGGCATTAGCCCGCCAGACGTGTCGAGGTCGTAACTGACAGACATTTTTTTAATTTATCTGACGAATCTTCGTAAACCTACAGTTGCGTTTTCTCTGGATCAGTCAGAAGTTAAAAATTATTGCAATATATTTGAGTAAAAATAACAACATTCAACATTTAAAAGCACAAACAATAAAAATAAACATTGCTAGAAACGATATACCTTTTCTAATATTAGTTTCCGTATTACACAAATACAATATTTTATTCTACGTTAATGGAAGAATTAATGAGAATTAAGTAAATAAATAAATTTGATAACAATTCACTACGACACAATATTTTCATTTTAAGATGGCCGCATTTCTGTACTTTATTTTTATTTTCTGTTTCTCTTTCTGACTTTCTGCTGACAGGGAATGAAGGGGGTCAAGGGGGAGAGGCAAGGCATGAGAGACAGGAAAGTCAAAACAGTGTTACCAACTATTTCAAATCTTTCCCCCTAAAAATTAAAGTTGCCTACACTATCGTCACTATCTTATATGCCACGAAAAGCAAGTACAAATAAGAAAAAAAAAGTAAGTAAATACTTGTTTACTTGTTTTATGTTGTATTACCGGCAATGGCAATTTAATTTTAATAAACATGTCTTTAATCTGCCGAAAATTATAACGTGCAAAATGCTTTATATGTATTTAGATTGGAAATGTATGAAAATTCGTTATTCAGAATACATTAAAATAGTTTTTATCTTTTTTATCATAACTAAACACCTATCGACCCTTGAATTATAAAATAATGAATTGAAATTGACATATGGCAACTAAAACTAATATAGGTTCAATGTTAAAACTATGTAATGGGTCTAAATAAAGGGATAAATACCAGAACAAAATCGGATTTTAATGCAAAACGATCGTTTATAATACTAAGTTGATATATAAAACATCGGTTGTAATAAGAAATTGATATATAATAGATATAATAATATATATCAAACTAATATATGTTCAATGTTAAAACTATGTAATGTGTGGGTACAAAATAAAATACCAAAACAAAACTGGATTTAAATTCAAAATCATCGTTTGTAATAAGAAATTGTGCTAAATCTTTGTCCAGAATCTTAAACAAAGGTTTAGCACAAGTAAAAAACCAAAGCTAATTACGTATTGGTCAAAAAAATGCGGTTCAATAATTTATAGCTCAATAAATAAAACAAGGTTGCTTAGTATAAAGATGTTTACATTTCCTACAAAATATCAACTTGCAAAATTTTCCCCTTAAGTTTTTTTTTCATATTTAGGGGAAAATCACCCAAAGTTGGCAATATTGGTCAAAAAACGTGTAAAATGAGAAAATTTGTGTCTTGTTTGGGGATTCTAATAATTTAATATAAGAAATAAATAATGTGAATCAACAGCGTCAGAGAAACTAGATAATCCAATAATGAAAAGACAAAAAAAATAGAAAATAAAGACTTTTGGTTTATTCCCCGTGCTACTACCATTCTTACTACCAGCAGTAGCACGGGGAATAAAAAACTCCCCGTGTTATGTACATACTACTCGTTTCAAAAAATATATAAAATTCATATTAGCCGCAATCACAACGAAAAACCTTCGAAATAAGGTTTCTAATTTTAATTTTATTTAATTTAATTTTAAAGGTAAAGTTAGGCGTAAAAAAAGAATATTTTAATTAACATTTAATAGGCTTCCTTTTGAGTTATCAGAATGAAATTTTGTAGATAAACTCCAAATAAATTTCCAAGTAATATTTTGATCCAAGCATTGTCGTGTTGAGGGACCGCTAAATAGATACTAATTCTACTAGTACTACTTGTGGAGTACGATAACACTGTTACTACTCGTACTACTATTAAAAATAATTTGCCATAAACTTAACGGGGAATTTGATTCCCCATGCTACTGCCGTAGTTGAAAGTAGTAGGATAAAATCCCTATATTACTACCATTTTCAATCTTAAATATAAAGTCCATATGAGCCACAATTACATTAAAAATTACGGAAATAATGTCTTACTAATCTATGCACGCCCTTTCTCTTACGTACAGGGAATAAACCAAAAGCGTAATTGTAGTCTGACTTTAAGAGGAGTTTAGGAACAAAAGTAAAAAAAATATCTGAAAATCTGTTCTTCAATTTACAAAATATATGAAATTCTGTTAAGCAAGTAAAATAGATTTTTGAATACATAAATTCATAGGCATACAGGAAATACATAGCGTTTTATTCTGGCAATAATGCTCGAACGGAAGCTGCCATTTCTATGACGTCATGGGCGGAGTTTAGTTGAAGATCGAATTCGGATTCGGTTGGCGGGCGCGGCCATCTTGGTGAATTAGTGACCTGGCGATTCGGTTTTAGTTAGTGAAAAATCATTTGTCATCCACAATGTCGGAAAGGGAAGATAATGTGTATAAAGCGAAGCTAGCCGAACAGGCGGAGCGCTATGATGGTGAGTACATATTTTTGCAGTATCTTTAGTATTAGGGACATAAAATTCCTCCGTATTTTCGCCGACAGTTGAAAGACGATTTGGTGATAGTCTGAAAATTTTCAACTCGAAATCACATAGTATACCTCTATTCTGACCTTTCCTAGGGAGAAAAATTGTACAATACATTCATTTTGAGCGAATTATTAGCCCAACTGTAAGAAATCAATGGCATTCGTTAGGCTTGGTCAGCGATCGATGCGTCATCCGCCGGTGGGATGCCCTTTACCTTTTTACAGTGACAAAAACGAGGAACGAGCTTAATTCCTCACCCAATATCTCTCTAAAGCTACAGAGACTAATATTTAATACCCCGAAAGGCCAACTTTAGTGCTAAAACATGAATAATGTCAGAATCTTTCTGAAAAAATGTGTCCTTTTTTCCTGTAACTGGCAAGTAGTCTGTTCAATCGATGTCATTGAGCTCAGTCATGCATAGCGTACCTTGGATAGATCAGTCGGTAGGTGTCTGAATGTTCTAGATATTTAGGATAACTGGGTTTTAGAGATCGGCTAACGGCGGCCGTTTCACCTATTGTTCGCTATCTCGAGCGGGCTGCGAATCTGTCTGGATTTATCGCGCATCTTCTGAATCGAGATAAAGCATCCATTGTAAAGGTTTTCTGGACTTTCACACAGTCTACAGTCATTAGCATTGTAACCCAATAGCTACGCCCGGTTTTGTCGCTGCATTGACTGGATCAATAATTTCTATGTGAAACCCACCGAATTAGCATGACTCCACGTTTTTATTTCTGGGGAATACCCATTCAGTGTAGTCTAATTCAAAAGGTTATCAGTATTCAAGTAAAATTAGAGAGTCACATAAAATATGTTCCTAATTCCAATTTGTGGTATGTTCTCCATTAAGCTGCAGACTTGTATTTAATTTATGTATCAACTAACACTTTCCCAGTGCTTTCACTTTGTTAGTCATGCACTTACTCTGATTCATGCAGACATAAAAAGCCACTGCTGAATATTAGGAGGTCATGCTTGCACTCTGTTATTTATGAGCTGAATATGAAATTGTTCTGTATATTTTTGGAGCTACTGAGAGTCAGAACATGGTCTGATTTTGACTGGATGTTTTAAAATTTCTATGGACATTTAAATTTTTTGTTCTTTAAAATGTTAGGTACTACACAGATTTTTGTATTACAGGTTTCACATTCCAAATTTCATTGATTTATACTTGACAAATTTCAACTATCAGAAATTAGGTATTCAACAAATGAGAAAAATGAAGAGTCAATATCATTTTAAGTAATGATTTTATTTTAATCACTCACAATTGGAACATAATTTATTTGTCTGAAAAATTCAACTTCTATGTGGACATAAAAATCTAACAATAGGTATCATAGATATAAATTCATATAGAGCATTTTCATTTCTACACATAAAAATCTCTTAAACATTGTACATATTAAGCTGATGGAAAATAATATATTTAGCGCAGCTGTTTCTAGGACTGGAAAACATCTGTTTTCAATATCCATTTCCATGGGACGAAATGGGGATGGGTGTTGCATAATCCTCTACACTAAGATTTAGGACATGGGAAACATGCATAACCAATTGGTATTTTGAGTAATATGATTAAAGAGTGCTGAAGTTTATAAAATTCAACATAATGTAAAAAATTCTAAAATGTTCAAATACTTAAGCAATCATAAATAAAAAATAATCATTTGGGGAAGAACATTACACTATGAGTAGCATAAAACTGCAGAATGATTTTAACGCTGCAGTGTTCTGATTTCTTTTATATGGCAGCATGTCTCGCTTTTCCAAGGCATTCCAACTGGGTCTTTTAACTCGCCTCCTGTGTGTATGCTCCTGTGTGACCTGCACATGGACTGTGTGCTCATTTGCTTCTTCCATACTATAAAAAATAATAATTAACATCAGTATCTAGATAAAAGTCAGTTAAGATACATGGCATTGGCATCAAATTGCAACAATCCCATTATATTTCTATCAAAAAATTTAAAGGTGGTAGAAGTCTTCAAGGTTCAACTTGGCAACACCATTGCCACGCCTATTTCTGCCTTGGCAATGCCATTGTATGAATTGCATGCCATATATTGAATTTTGCATTGAACGGTTTGGTAAGGAAGACATATTTATTTGAGGTGCTCCAACTTAGTCTTCTGGGGACCTCGGGTAGGATTGTTAACTTATCAGTGGCCATTTACCATCAAGTGGACTGCATGCTAGTTTTGTGCTTCCAAACTAAAAAATAAATTAATAAAGAAGCAGTTTTTACATGGGGCGCTACAGAAATATAATATTGGGCTGCAGAATAGCTTTTTTTATACATCTTTGTAAAGGATCAAAAGACTTAGTGCGTTAATATCAACTTTAATGCTATCGCTCAGAAGTAAATTGATAAATCATTGATCATGTATCTTTAAAAAAAAAAAACCTTTTTTATGGTTATACTTTGTCACAATGGGGAACCATGATAATAACTGGACCATAGGAAAATAAAGTTTGGCAAACCTGAAATAATGGATTATATAACTATCACTTTTCTATCGTAGTCTCCAAATGTATATATTTTTTATAATTTGAGAGTACCAAAACGAGCATGCAATCCACCTGGTGGTAAATGGCCTCTGCCACCCATGGACATTTGTAATCAACCTAAGAATAGATTCTTACTTGAGGTTGATCACTAATGCATTGCTTCCTCTGAAGACTAAGTTGGAACGCCTCGGACAAGTATGTCTCTCGTACCGTTTGTCGTTTTTCCAGCCAAAACACAGTAGTTTTAACACTATCCTTATAAGGTAGAAAAAGGTGTGGTGGTGGTGTCTCCGGACTCTAGCCTCAATGGTTCTACCTACATTCACAACATGTAGACATGTGACATATAACAGGTTCTCTACCACTGATGAATTCACATATCCTAAAATTTTTTGGAACCATTGTTTTTCATCCACACCTTGTACTTGTCTCTACAGTCCTTATTGGTAAAAACAAAAGACAAAATAAAAATTAAAGTTAATATCAAAAAATATATGTGAGTGTTACCTACCAGTAAATTTTAAAGTTTGAGTCAATCAGGTTGTAAGCAATATTTATTCACATTTGTGTCTTATACATAACCTTTGAGAGGTCGGCAACCTGAAATTTTGACAAGACTTAAAGGCATGAGCAGGAATAGTATGTCTAGTGATATGTATCGTGATACCTATGTCTGCCTCATAACAGCAGTGTTAAGCAGTGCTGGGTTCTGGTTTTGAAGGGTGTGATCAGGGTGACATACCTGAGGCGCTCTGACTTAGTCCTTAGGGATAAGAATGTATTTAAAGTCAGATTCATATAAGACTCATTTTATCTAGGGTTGATTACAGATCCTAATGGGTGGCTGTAGCCACTTACCATCAGATGAATAACGGTTCCTTTGCTTGTTCCATCATAAAAAAATATATGCAGGGAATGCGAGTAGTGTTTAGGACTACTTTGAGCTAAGGATATCGACTGGTGTGGCTTTGACATATCTTGCTCATTCTACTAATAAGCTTCGTAGCTTAGCTCCAATGTCACACAGATTTTAGGCATCGTGGACATCTCAGGTGCAAAAGACAACCTTACTCTTACAAGGTCTTGCGACTAACAAGTACATGCTTTAAAAGTTAAAGATGAGGCACTCCATTATTATAATATGTTAATAAGTTATTGCAATAGTCAAATAAAAACCAAATAATAGGTTGTATGATGTATGATATATGTATTTTTTTTTATCTTAATTGTCTATTTGTCTCTAATTTTGCAAGTTAAATTTAACTCATTTCCTGGTATTGATTGAGCTGATATTTTGCATGCACATGTAAATGCAATGTTATATTATAACATGGACCTGATCTACCGATGGAGCTGGGAGGTGGCCATATGAACACTGTAATAAAATAATGTGAACGTGTTAAGTTTCAGCTCATTTGATATGGTTTGTTAAAGACGCTTAGTCTAAGATGATATCCAGAATCGGGTTATTGAACCATGGTAGAACTCTATGTGGTTCATTCGCAATATAACAGCAGTGTCAATGATTGCTGTATTCAGGTCTGAAGGGTGTGGTTAGGGAGACATACTTATCCAAGGCGTTTCAACTACGGAGTTGGAACGCCTCATGGGTAGCGACACACCTGAGGTCAACCTTAGATCTTATCTGGGGTTGATTATGGATGTCCATTGGCGGCAGTGGCCACTTACCATCATATAGACTGCATCTTTTGCTACTTCGAATTAATAAAAAAAAATCATAGGAGCTCTGTAATAAAACACACAACAATCCTTTAACATAACAGAATATCATAATGGACATGAATTTTATACATTAAATACGTATAAAATTGTCATTTTAGTGTATGTAAAAGCTATTATTTCTTTATATAAAATTTACCACTACATACACCAATATCCCACAGAAAGCTTTTAATGATTATATTATTTCATTAATTACAAATTAATTGTGATTTTTGTTGTATTTATCCTTGTTAATGGTAAAAACCTAAAAAAAACCATTCATAATTTCCTTAACCATTTATGAACCAGAAGTGAATAAATCCTTTGTTCAAATATAGTAATTTTGCTACATTTGTATTATGATTCAATTATTTTAAATTGTTAACCTCTGTAAAAGCTTTATACCAGTGTTAAATCTATTCTATGCTTTGTGTGACTTAATGTTATATGTTTCATTCATATTATGAAGGGGAGAATTGTATGTGCTAATATTGATTATTTGTCAATAAGGGTGTTACATTATATTGTAGGTACATTTGATACAGGAACACAAGTCATTATTTAAAACCGATTTAGTTTGATAAATACATGTTAGTATTATTTATAACTACTGCCTCTTCATATTTAAAGTAGTAGCAAATGAGCATATATCCCATCTGATGACGACAACAGGTGCCCATGGACATCTATAAAATCAACCCCAGATGAACATCATCAAGTCATCAGGTTCATTAAGACGACGTCAAAGGCATTTTTGCTCCTGGGAACGAAGTTTGAATAGTTAGGTATACAACCACATTCGTATGACCACAAAGGATAGGAAGAAAATTTTAAACTGGCGTTAAATTTATAAACGTTACATTAATACAAGGGTTTAAAATAACATGCATATTATATCACAACCCTGGGACTAAATTACGAGTAACACAAGGACAGAAGTGCTGAATCAAATTAAACATTACCCGAGGCCACGAAACATACGTTTTACGTTATTATATATTTTTTGCGAGTTGCGCTACAATTTGCAGCGCAATTTAGTGGCCTTATAAGATCGTTAGCCGTCACACATTTGCTTTTAACGCTCCAAGCTGACGCTTGTGGCTCGTGGCCTTCGGACTAAAGGTTTTTCATGTATTTTCGGAAATAATTTACAACCCCAACGTACCAAAACGAAAACGCTCATGAAAATTGATCGCCATAGATCTGTCTATTCTAGTTTCCATCATTTCGAATGATTTAGCGTGTAAATATATTTAAATGGACTAATTTATGTAGGGACCGTCCGCAAGCTATTACGTTATGCTTGTCACACTACCATATTTTCGAATATTATGTCACGCGATACCTCGACCCACATATTTTCTTTCTCAACACGATTTTAAGTAATTACAGAATCTATCATTATCAAAACTTAAAGTACTTTCCCATAGTGAATAATTAACAGAATTCCTATAATCATCATAGCACCGAGTAGGCACTTCTTGCAAGGTGCTTCGAAATCCACGCCTATTTCTAGCGTGTAGCAGTTCTTACGTTACGGTGACAGGGTGTGGTTGCCGGCTCCCTTTCTTATGAGGCGACCATCTTAGTAAGGAGATGGAACGCTATCATTGACCTTAGAAACCCTTCTTTTAAAAAAAAATGCTTTCAGGTGAATTGGCGCCAGTAAAAATTACCATTAAGTGGACTGCACTCTCGTTTGATACTATAATCATAATGTTATAAAAAAACTTTCACATTAACTTCAACTATCGAAAGGCTCAAATGAATGTCTCATAAATATGTAAATGGATAAAATTACAAAATTATCTATTTTTAATTCTATGTATTTATGTACGTAGATATCTTATATGTAAAGTTGATGTTAAAAATTAAATATGATACTTGAAAGTTTTCGTGAGTTGGATATGGCGACGCCTATTTCTTCCGCACGGTAATACGTAGTCGAAGTTTGCGTCATGCCTGCTTTACAATTCACTTCAGGGGTAGCGATGCATTTTTGGCCGACCTCGATTGGATTCATATCTTGGTTTGAAATGTTAACAGATGTTCATGGTAGGCATGTTTAATCGTTCGAATTTAACGTAGTCAACTTATTTCTCAGCACAATTATCGGCATACATCTTTGCATAAGATTCATCAGCATCAGAATTTTGCATCTAGATAGGTTCAATCATCATTTTTTTACGAGGTGGTAATATAAGAACGATTCGATAGAAATAGAGGCACCATCGCCTCTATTTCTAGCGTGGAGCAAGCAGTTTTTAAGTCGTGAAAAGATACATTGCCGACTAACTTAAATATGAAGCGACAATGTTAGTCCTCAAGAGTAGCAATCTATCATTGACTACAGATACAATCCCTGTTCTATGTAAAGATATAGAAGTGCATGCAGCAGTGCGCACTGACTATCGAAATTCAGATGAACTGCTTGCCCGTTAGCTCCATCAATCTTGCTCAATATAACACGTCGGGTCGCTTGTTGCAGAAATGGTGGAGGCGATGAAGAACGTGGCGTCGCGCAACGTGTCCGACAACGAGCTGACGGTGGAGGAGAGGAACCTGTTGTCGGTCGCGTACAAGAACGTGATCGGCGCGCGCCGCGCCTCCTGGCGGATCATCTCCTCCATCGAACAGAAGGAAGAGACCAAGGTATGTACGCGAAATACAGGAGCGGGGTGCTGGTTGAAGTTCGTAATTTGAGCGACTCTTAGGCGTCAGGGTTTCGATAAAGACTTAAGGGTTTCGATCTATATCTATATATAAAGATGCAATTTTCTTGCGCCGCCTCTTCTCCATAACGAATAAACCTTCTGAGGCGGTGGTAGAGTTTTGACGGTCAAAAAGTTTTCAATATGAATCAATTTTGAATAAATGAGATTTGAATTTAAAAATATCGCCTATAACAAAGTTTATCAACGAGCACCCAATGCCAACCAAGACTAGGTTTAAGGTGCCCTACAAAGCGCAGGGCGCGCATGAAATTTGCCAATAGGAAGTAGTCATCGCGCCCGTCGTTACTTTGTACATTCGTGTTACCAATGGAAGGTATAAATGGCTGTGATATGTTCTTGTCCTCAAAAATATTAGAATTTTTATAATACGTCTGACCTCAAAAGTAGCAACGTGTCTTTATTCAAATTAGTGAGTTTGTCTATTGCATTTGCCATAAAGATTTAATCTACCCTGAGGGTAGGATTTGGCCTACACAGCACGCTATTCGTGTTTATCTATAAAACGAATTCTAGATAGGCGTTGGGCATATTAAGAATGAACTATTAGCGCCGCTTGGCTGTTAGCGATTCCTCTGTCCATAAGATAAAACTTGTGATAGGACCGGTGAATATCTTTTGTCTCATTTGGCCGATTACAAGTGAATATTCTTGACTGTTTTGTCATGATCAGGCTTCTTGCTTAAGAACTTTTTAATGGGCGTGGCGTTGTTACGACAAATATATCTTCTCAACTAACATCGACATGGACCTCGCTGTACTAGTTTTTAAAGCTTACTCTGGAGTTACCTATTTTCTGTTTATAAAGTTTTTGTCTATATCCGTTTTTGTGAAAAACCATCTATCGTTCATTTGCAATGGCACAGGCACTGGTACTAAAATATTCAACGGACTCATTTTAAATTACGTTTTTATAAAGGCCAAATCAATATATATTTAGAAAATTGCACCTTTCCACGAGATTGAGAGCACAACAAGATTTTGCTGTACCGTACTGACTGAGTTACGTTTAATAATGCTAAATGGAAATGCCATACATAATATGCTTTCACTAAGCAGAAATGTTATTAGTTTAGGCTTTCAAACAATTTCAGTTCACATTTTCTTAGTACACGATTGCGTAAAGCGTCTAGTATCTCCCTATTTATTCAATTTACGAGACAGTCGCGTCCGTAGATAACTTTTGTCCGATAATGGAAAAAACCTGATAACACACTAAACATTGCGTCTTTATCTAGAACTGATATTTACGCGCGAATTATCTAATTAGATTAGGATTATTTGATTTTAATTGCTTTTACAAACTCTAGCCGTATGTCTCTGGTTATAATTGTGTGGCTAATTGTGTTACGTAAGTACGGTTAGTAAGTACATTTGCATGGATTTGTACGGATACAGATAAATTATATTATCGAAATGTCTTGTCTGTTAATTTCAAAATTATGGTACTCTTGAATGGATAGCAAAACACTACATTATTTTGATAATTGTTTATCTCTGTATCTATGGAATAATCTTGGAATTAGATTTAGACCGAACTTTGAATAGACTGCAAAGTATTTACATCTCACTTCATTTTAATGGTCTTAGTGCCTAATTTAAATATGTTAGTAGCCTTACACTTGCAAGGTATAAATGTTAGTCATTTAACACATTTTTAATTATTTACACCCCATTATGTCCAAACTGATATGTTTCAAACAAGCGAACATGTCATCAACGAAATGCATCGAATGCGTTTCACTTTATTGGAATTTTATCGGACTTCGGAATCGTTCAATCCAAGTAGCACGAGTGCAAATAATAGTACGAGCGAGTTCTTTATGATGGATGAACGACGAGTATTTTAGAAACAAGTAACTGTATTTTTTGATCTAATAGAAATAGGTATAAGGTACTATTAGCTTCACCGCGCTGTCGCCTCAACCACATTTATTTGTTTGAGCCGTGTTCTGGTTTGATGGATGTGGTCAGGGAGAGTTACCTATACAAATCTTTCCGACGTAATCTTACGGCAATACGGTCCATATGGCTTTTCTGACCAATATCGAATATATCGCTTAGAGAACTAAATAAATATTACACGGAAAAAAAGGAAATAAAATTGGGAATTTAAGTAGAAAATAAATACTAACATAGTTTACTTTTTTAACGACTACACGTTAAACGCAATGACTTTTTGAAGTCTGTTCAAGATTGTTTTTTCGCAATACTAGAAACTCGGAAACGGGAAATTCCGGTTGTCAGCCGCAGTCACTGGACTAGACTTCCAAATTGTAGTAGTGACTGGAGCAGAGTTAAACCTCGCTAGCCTTGGCTTTCGCCTAGCTATATAAAATCTTAAAAGTTGAATTTAATTTTTGTTTGTTCCTTGATTATTGATGAAAATGAACACTTAATTAATTAAGGCTTGTAATCCTTCACTTTTAATCATCGCCGATAACAGCACGTTTCATACTGGAATTTTAGAATATTTCCCATAAAATTCTTAATTATTTACTTATAAGATAACTGTAACGACAAAATACCTAAAAAGTTCTTTCAAGAAAAACTACATAGAGATAGAATTCCCACAGTACTGGAATTATGCGCCTAGATTAATCAAACACTTTAAAAGGCATATAAGCTTAAAACGGATTTAAATTACACTACAATTAAATCGATAATCGCTTCGGTCGTTGCAATTTGTTTGATAAATATGTCGTTAAACTTTGTTGCAGCGGCTATTTACTTACATTTTCTTCGTATAACCAACATATGGTGGCACGGAAACAGTAAAAAACATTCTTTACCACTCACTCTTAGGAATATGTATAGAGAAAAAAATCTTAAACGGGTTCATTACTAATCTGTGCCGTCTTCCACAAATGCGTATAGATCAATAGATTGATCGTTGAAGTACTCCTGAGCTTCTGTCGGTTGTAAGAAGGACAGACAGAAGGACGGTAAGTGCCTAATAGTGGAACATAAAAAACTGTACCAAGCTGGGGGGAATACGTCTATGTCGCTTGACAATCGCCGCTTGGCCATTAACGTTATTCAACGGCTGTCTCACCAGTTTCAGGTTTATTTGCATTTAATTTGTAACCCCTTAAATTCCATTACACTTAGTCAAGTGTTACGAGGCGGCTGACGCAGATATGCCGACGTGTCTGCGTAACTCTTGACTCATATCAGTGCAAATATTGTAGTGGGAGTGAATGTCGTGTCTGCCAAGATAATTCCTCGCATCCATGCCGTTTCGGTGTGAAGGGCGTGTGAACCATGGCACACGAGGAGTTCCGACAATCCTGTGGGGCTAGGTCAGAACTAGGTACATCTGGCGTTTATAGATGCTTCAGTCTTTCCACATGGGAGCGATACGGTGTTTGTGCCAAGTTGTGTTGTAAGGGAGAGATTTAACCTAACAATGAGATATATAAAGCGTGTCATCGAGATAATGCAATTTTCATTGACTCTTACTAATAAAATAACAAACTAGCCCGAGTACTCGACCCTCAAGTCAATTGCCACTTAATACGAACTACAAGTTTCATCAGATTTCGGTCAGCTGCTTAATTGTACCTCGAAAGCGCAGATACGGTCTATGATTATTTGTATTCGTTTGTTTTTGTCGTCTGAAAACCTCGTTGGGTTTAGTTTTATTTTAGCAGATCTTTTGCTTATACAGAAAATTATTAAGCGCAACGTCTCTGACCCTATTGTGTTGTACAAAAAAACTCAAGACTGCAAATTCGATTATACAATCTAAAACAAGGGTACGACTATCTAGATTGATTGGGTAGTTGATTGGCTATCAGCACAAGACTGCTGCCAACTAAATTGAATCGTTGATTGGTTATACCTATTCTGTGAGACGCTTAGGACCTTGCCGGTCGCTCCTTGGGATGCTTAACGACTTGCAAAGGTGATGAACTTAAACAGGGATTAGTTTGCATGCAGTTACTATGACTTACTATTGGCATACATTTTGTAATGAATGAGAGTAAGTTGGCAATCCGCCCACATTCACCCTTCATACATGAAATTCTATCGATCCTACCTGTTTTCCGCGTAAAAAGTATAAAGTATGGTCTTTGTCATTTTCTATGAAACCTTTTATCGTTGTAATGACGTGAAATATCAAATCGGTTTAGTCGTTTCCAAGATTTCATATCATTATTAATGCGAAATTAGACTAAATGTATCGTCCAATTATATTTTCTGAAGTTAGTATGGTTCGAATAGATAGTAATCGAGGGTTATCTGATTATCTTTCTCATATCCGTTTTCTTATCTAAATTAAAACCACGTAATAGTAGTGATTTCGGAATTCATAAAGTAGCTAAAGTAGACTAATGCTATTTATGAATCATAACATATTTTTCTGTCGGTACTCTACTCATACATGGTTTAATCTGATAAGTCATTATCTCTGCGAGCACCCCAGAAGGCATGTTCGGAAGTTTTGCGTGTTTGGAAGAATGTGTCCAAAACTGAAATTGCATTTTATCGTTCGCCTCAAAGTGACTGCAGCCCGCTTGTGTTCATAGTTGAGTGCGTCCGCAATCGACAAACGCGAGATATAAGCGCTCTTGAGGCCACTGATTGAAACCTCGGCTATTGTGGGACTATCAGCACAATTTTACAATTGCCACGGGCCGAGTGCAATCAAATTGAACTTGTCAATTGTTGCGCCGTTTCACACTTTGTTGTCACGGAGACTCCCCGGTCACGTTGCACTGCAATTTGCTTTGCGCCTATGCGCTGTGACTGCGATCTTAATCTGGATGTAGATTGTTATCAGGACGGCGAGAAGTTGTTAAGCTATTAGCTTATTGAATGCCATACTTGGCAGTCCTTGATACCTATTTGTGTTTTACATTAATGCACGTATTCATACGTGATACGGCGTTACTCATGAACAAAAGCTTAATAAGAGCTTGTTTGGTAGCGATTTAGTTATCGTACGCTTTGTTGTTTTCTTATATGAAATATATTAGAAAGATAAATATTGAATATAGGTAAATTTTGCCACTTGTATGTAGACACTTGCCCAATAAGCTCTAATTCATGACCCACGATGACCATTCATAAGTAATCCCGTTACGATAAGTGCTCCGTGATTACGTAAATACATAGCATATTACAACTAAATAAATAAATGTCTGGGATAAAGCACATGGACTGTATACTGCTTCCAATACTAGTATGAAACATGTAGGTATGAGATTCGTAAAGTTTTTCTTAACGATATTCCAAACGAGGCTTACCTGTTTATGCGCTTTACCAAATCGACCTTCCAGTTTACGCTACGCGACGTCGTACAATTCATTCTTGCGTTGCGCGCCCGCCGGTGAGTCACGCCAATACGTAATCCCTCGGCCAATAATGAGCAAGTATTGCGCAAATAACTTGGATAAAAATTGTCACGCTCGTGTCACAATTCCTCGAAGTGTGAAGGGGCGACGTGGGTTTGATTTATAACTTCAATTTCCAGTGAATGCCTTATATCTTAAAAACTAATGGGAAACATCAACAAAACTCGTTACAATGACTGCCGTGCGCAGTTTGCTCTAGTGGATTTAGAAACACGGAAGTTTTACATAATACATACATTGACCTGAATATGTTACTGAGCACTAAGAAAAGGTTTTAAAAATTCATTAACAAGGTACTTTGGAATGAAAGCATTAAATAAATACATTTTAATTGTAGACGATCATATTTTGTCATGAAAATCATAATCTCAGCTGGCTATTCAATTATGTCAATGAAAGAAATTTATATCAATCATAGAGACAACATTGTACACATTATTTCAAATTCAGTAGTAAATATCTGTCCTACGTATAGTAAAATTATGTTAATGGTCTGTTACGTAGAGGCCGTTCCTTATAGAATTTTCATGTCGTATCCGCTGTTACGGGAAGGATATGCAAGACATTCCGTATGTAGCGTACATCGTACGGCGTGCATATGACTCACTACTCTGCGACGTGTAGTGTCCACACACGCCAACACCGCGGTGGTCGTAGCGCGCCAATTGCAGCTTCGCCCCTAAGACAGGTACGGCGATCTGAGATCGATTAATCGAGTACAGAAGAACAAGGGCCAAAAATCTATCTTGTAAATCGATATGGTGTACTGGATCGATGCAGTTCATCGATATTTCACCCTTTAAATCTGTCAAACTATGTTTTCGGTGCAAACTGTAATCGATCTTCAGTCGATTTTTTTGTGAATCGATTCATCAGGTTACGATTCGAATCGATTCAAAAATCTATCTGTCTCGGAAAGAATCGTCATTCATTATGTAAGGTCGCCGAGTGAACCAACACTATTGTAACACTATCCGGGTAATTCGCTCCGTGCCCGCCCACAATGCAAACGGAACTGAACACTTGCTCCTCTCGAGATTCTCCGCTCTCGACGAAACTTGTGGGGCTAACACGTCAGAATGCCAATGAACTGCGGGCTTTTCTTGTAAATCTATATCTATACTAACTTCCGTTCGCGGGACTTGAGGTTGAAGTTAAGTAAAACGTATAGAACCAGTTCATATTTTTGAAATAGTTGAGATTATTTCGTCTCCATATACTAATGCACATCGTTGAGCTATTTCACCGAGAAAATATACGAATTTCTAAATAATGATGTACTCACAAGCATCGTGTATGTATGTAGGTGGGTAGGTGAGTGGGTATGCTTATTCCATTTATTCGTCGTAATTTTGCTTTCTCATTCCTGTACAATTTAATTTATCGACCCCTAAGTACCCTCGAGGCTGGTTCAGAGAGAATATTATGTGTATTGATTTTACTTATTTCGTTAACTTGTGGAGCTCCCAATGCGGGCGTTTGAATGTTTTGGAGCCACGTTGATGTGATTTTGAATAGACATTGAAGAGTTGTTGCATTTCTTATAAAAAGCGGTTCAACTTACAAATTCATTTCAAGTGTTAAAATGTAAAAAGAGCGTAATTATGTCTATTCATAAAAATGTAATCGCATTCGAGATAATGAGAAGGTCATTGGGACGTTTTAATGTGTTTCATCGGCACGCGGAGTTCACTGCCACCAATTACGTCGCTAATTGATATAATTCTAAGCGTAACCGCGATATCTGAAACAATGTTCGTTATTTTTCGTTTGGTTCGGAACCGCTCCCTATCTGTTAGCCGGCCGCCGAGTGTTGCGAAATGAGGCGGCATTATAAAAACCGTATTCCACTGAAAGAATCGTTCCACTGCTTCAGTTATTGAGGGCGTAAAAGTGTCAAGGGCGGCGCGGGTGAGGTCAGATTTACATATTGATCAGGTAATTTGCAGCGCTCGCGCGGCTCGCCTATCCTGTTAGTGCCTAACAGCCAACGGATTCGCTTACAATGTGTTCTTTGTCTCTAAGACACGAGCGGCCCATTAAAATGTTGACGCACCATTACAGCTGTTTGTGGGTGGAGTGTGAAGCAGACTACCACACTCGCGTCTGATATGAACCAATCATTTTGGTATAAAAACGCTCATCACGTTTTTTTCGACTTATAATATTAGAATTTTTACTTTCATAGTCTGAACATTGTTGGTGGAGTGTATTCTGTTCTGGATAGTAGTAATTATGTCGTGAACAAACACGGAACCTTGAAGTAGATGAAGTTTATGCATATATTATATTAAAATTTTATGCTAATCGAGTGAGATTTTAAAAGTACCTCCCACGGCTAATCGGTGTTGTGGTATTGATTAGACGTTTTATGGTAATGATGTGGCATGCGGGCATGCAGCGCTGCGCATGCATACTGACTTCTACGTCATTGTATCTCATAATGGTCTATTTTCTTTTTACCAAGTCGATCATGGAATCTGCCAGATGATACTGCCTCATGGCTGCATGTTCCTTTGCTATATATTAAAAAAATAAAAAATATTGATTTTCAAGTTTATTTGCAGAAATGAATAAAATAACCTTTTATTAAGTCAAAAGTCAAACTGGGTACAAATTTTGTAAGAAACACCTAACAGCTTCCTTTATTGAAGAATAGATAGTCTCTCCACGTTCACGTGTATAGTCCATTTAAACTTTGAGTGTTTGGTAAATTTTTGATAAGGTCGTCGTACTTGGCGGAGATGATGGTCATTATGCTTTAATAATGTTGTTCAAGTGCCAAGTTTAATATATAACAGTAAGCTAACTTTAAAAGCTAATAGCTTATTAAAAATAAACTTCTTACCACAGCATTAAAATATTAAGCGCATTTTATACATTAAAGTACAAAATGAATTATGTTTGTCCT
This sequence comes from Urbanus proteus proteus, assembly GCA_018251915.1. Classification (NCBI taxonomy): domain Eukaryota; kingdom Metazoa; phylum Arthropoda; class Insecta; order Lepidoptera; family Hesperiidae; genus Urbanus; species Urbanus proteus. The sequence continues at coordinate 8,590 of DWPV01000513.1, read as the reverse complement.
GTTTTTCTTTAAATATGATTCAAAAGTTATTGGTACAGTCAAAGTGTTATCTCGTTTTTTAGTTTTTGTGTACTTTCAAACTACATGTTTCACAAGTATACATGTTTTGAATTAACTGGGACGGAATGTCATGTGCTTGAAAATTGTCACACATTTTTCTAGCTACCAAATACATTGTACGAGATAATAGAACGAGAGTTGGGTTAGCCCAATTCCGGGGCACAATGTAGTCGAACAAAACGTCTGGCAGTTAATGAACAGATCAGGTGACCCTTGCCGTGTACGCCGACGCACGAAATCGATACGGAGCCTCCCGGTTACGCTCGTGCCCCCGTGCGGTCCGTCCACACTGTACTGCGAGGCGCCGCGCTCGCTCTCTCACGAAATATTTAATGCCGTTTAACTTCATGACGATGACAAGCTGCTACAGAAACTTGCACTTGTCGAACATTAAGTTATTATCTACTAGCTTTTGCCCGCGGCTTCGCACGCGTTTAATTAGATATAAACCTTCCTCTTAAATCACTCATATCTATTAAAAAAGCCGCATCATAATCCGTTGCGTAGTTTTAATGATTTAAGCATACACTATACTATGTAATGATTCATAGCTTAATACTATTTACTGGACATCATTACACTTGTTCGTATGTTTTGTGATGGATACCACGATAATTGTGATAAAAAAATTAAAAATGTGAATGTGAGACAAAAATATACAGTATAACAAACCATAAATTTATATCACGTCGTCACTTCTTTTAATCTCAGCTGTCACGTAAAAATTGTCATACCTTTAAGAAAAAATAATAGTACGAACGATCGTAGAAACTGTACGATACATATTAAACTATCGTGACATTGGACTAGGAACTTTGATATTTATGACAGTATAGTGTGGGTCGTCCCTCACCGCCGCTGTAGCTTGCGAAAGCGCTTTGTCTAGAAAGTTCGCGGGATACATAATGCCCGTGAATACGCCCAACACAGCTCGAGGCATTCAAAATGGCGACAGGGTTTCTTTCAATTTCATCCCTTGCATGCGTAATACCTATCAATTCGGCCTGTAGATCCAATCTTCGCATTACCATAATGGACAATCCAATCTTGTTTACTATTCCGACCAGTTTTATCTGTATTTGAAGGTTGTTGAACACTTCTGGGAGCACCACGGTTACGCCTATTTCTGCCTAATAACAGCAGTGGTAAACATTGATGTATTCTGGTTTCAAGAGTTTTGAGACACGCTCATAAAAGACATTCCAAATCATTGTCTTCAGTTAGGGCCACGTATTTTTGGTCGACTACACGTTCTTTTCTATCAGGGGTAATTCATAAGCGACACGGCTGTGGTTCTCACCATCAGGTTGAATGCTAGGTCGTTTCCTTCTGCATTATACAAAATAATTAAGTTTTTATATAGAGAAACGGCCACGTGTTGCAGCTAAAATGAGATTTTGTATTGAACCTGCTGTAAAAATTAATATTAAAAAACAACGTAATAAAAACGGTACGTTTTGTACACCAGTTTTAATTTCGCAGCTGCGCTCGCTGAAATTAAAATGTGCCAATATTTTTAGTTCAAACTTTATAGAGTTTACCGAGAATTCAACCATTACTCGTGTACTCTCAACACGATTATGAAAAAATATCATTTAGAATTTTAAGTTCCATAATATTAATTAATAAAATGATGAAAAGTTCATTGCGCGATAATAAAATATGTAATCTATTGTCACGGTCGTACCTATGGAGAACAACGTATTGGACTGGACGTAGTGTTGATTAAACCAATTTATTTTATCAGTATACCACGATCTAGGCAATTGGATTAAAATAATACTTTTACCACCAATGAAAATTAATAAATCAAAGGTGCAAACCGTTCTTGGGGTTATTAATGTCTTGGAGTTTACAACTGAATTTGATTATAGTTATAGTTATTTATTTAAAGGTAGTTAGTACCCTTTCTACCTCGTAACATTAGGTTTAAGCGCTGCTGGTGTACTGATTGGAAGGGTCGGTCTGGAAGGCATACTTATTCGAGCAAAATGAATCGGTGGCCAACCTCAAATAAGATTCAGATTTTGTCTGGCGTTGATTACAGATGTCCATAGGCGACAGTAGCCACTAGTTTTCTGCATGTTCACTATCAGGTGGACAGTATTTGATATTTCTCTAAAACAAATTCTAGTATATGTCAATGTTTGAGGGTATAACACCATGTGTGTGTGAATGGTGTACCAGTGACGTGTCATTGCATATCTGGTTGTGTGTGTTGCAGGGCGCGGAGGACAAACTGAACATGATCCGCGCGTACCGCAGCCAGGTGGAGAAGGAGCTGCGCGACATCTGCTCCGACATCCTCGGCGTGCTCGACAAGCACCTCATCCCGAGCTCACAGACCGGCGAGTCCAAAGTGTTCTATTACAAAATGAAGGTGAGATTGTTATGTCGATGTCAAGGGATTTTTTCTGATATGTCTTAGATATACGTGGTGCAAGGTGGTGGAAGGAGAATTGTTCGAGCGAGAAGGTACCGAATCCGTACTTGTACCAAGTTGTTTGTCAGTTTTAGTGGAGGGGTTTGAATGTCGGCTCACTTTTATAAGAGTTGACCACCTTAGTCCTCGGGAGTAGCGATGTATCTATGATTAACATAACCCTGTTCTATATGACGTTACTTACAGATGTCAAGGGGGTCAGTGATCGCTTACTAGAATTGGCTGTGACGTCCATAGTTATTCACAAAGTCGAATACATTAACACCCAGAATATAAATCTAAATTCATATTTCCATCATGTGCAGTGGTGGCCTCAGCAATTTGTACTTTGTACAAAGTTATCCATTTATGGTCATGATTTAGAATTGCGTTAATACTTGGCTCCTGACACGATATTATATTATTGGTGCTATACATTGCCTTGCGTTATTTGTGCCAAAATTGTCCCATTTTTACTATTATGGGTTTATCAGAGTTTAAGTGCCACTGCAATTCAAATATATTATACATTGTATTAAGAACTAGAATTAGTTCTAGAAAACTCGTTAGATGTTATCAATATTTTCGAGGCCTATTTATACAATTGTAGCGCTCCTCTTGTTATGTTACTATGTAAACTTCTTACATATTTCGTGAACCGTATCGTTTTAATTGGTTTATTAGCATAAAACTATAACAGCTCTACCGGTGGCCGCTATCAGCGAGCGACTCAGCTGGTCACAGTCATGCAACGAGATATTTTTGTAATGAGCTGACGATAAGAGGGGCACCAACGGAATGGTTCTCTCGATGTCCTAGCTTAAAGTGCTCGAGTGCCTTTTGTTTTAGCCTTAATAAATTATTAGCTAAGTGACCTCAGGTGTACGAGGGCTTCATAGAATTCACTTAACTTTACAAAGTTATTGAAACATTTTACACGTAGGTATCTTCGCTACTGTAACGATGTAATCTAGATGTAGGTATTCGATGGCTTGCCAGTTAAACCGAGCACCTGGTGAAGTATTTGAGTGGTCCAGTAATTGGACATCGGGCGGTCGGCGGGCGGCGGGCGGCCGCGCGGCGCATCTCGCTTGTTAATGACCGCTAATGAACTCCACGATGTGTTTCCTCATTACACGCGTCACGCTACTTTACAAATGAAATGATTTACTCGCGCTTAGCTATCGCGGTAACCATGTCTTGGGTTCGACTTGCAAGCCATGTTACGTTATTACAGTTACTTTGTGCCATGAATATCTTAAAAATAATCGGTACTTCGAGAGTTCGTCGTCTTTACCTAACGACCTAAGTTTCGGGAAACTCATTACAAGGAAATGCCTAAAAACGTTGAAAGAAAATTTGCTCGCTTGTAATATATTATAAGCACCAAGTAATCTTCGGAAATACTCAATAGAAATAGGTTAATGTTATTTCTATTTGGCTGTCGACTCGAGCCATCAATCTTTCGTTTTTCATATAGTTCGCCACATAGCTGGCGTTGGAACTTTATTATTAATAATCTCCGGGGAACGACGCTCACGTAATCCACAATCGAGCATGCAGACTTACATCGAAACGCTTTTATTGAATTGGGGATGTTCTTTCCGCGGCGGCCACGCCCTGCGCGGCGGCGCTGACGTCACGGGCGCGTCGTGCGGCGGTGACGTCACGCGCGCAGGCAGCACGGCGGCCGGTAGTAGTGTAGGGTGCATAGTAGGAAGTAGGGTAATCGATAGGCGGTCGGGTGAGGTTTAGCACGCGCTGGCACGCTCGCCGTTACGTAACGTGTCCTGGGCCGGCCGCGGCGTACGTTGGCTCCGGGATCGATACCGTCTATGTGTCTACGGCGTCTAGACGACGCAGCCGGCGTTACTTGCGACTCGGGACCGATGCAATTTTGTTTATGAGCGCCGATGGGCACCGTTATCTTATTAGGTGATCGACGTCACGTCGAATGCTACTTATCGGAGTAATATCTCAAATGTACGAAACAATTTTATAACATTGATGTATGCAAATGCTTTTGTTTCCATTTTAGATCCCAATTAACCGCGTCGAATGGTTTTATTAATGTTTCATTGAATTTATAGCGGGGCATAAAACGATAGGCCCTCGTTGCTATCAGTGTAAAGTTGTTGATATCGCTACGTCGACATATTGACAAATATTTTAATCTTCTAAGAGGACTTACCTCGATAGTGGAGATAAATTAGTTTACACACGGGTGACGTGAACCGAAGGCCTGCGCTACATACAGGCTTTAATTAAGCCTCTCATCACTTGGTCACTTATGGCTCTTGGAATATTTCGAAACTGCATACACTAATGCTTAATAATAAGTCAATTACACACAATCAAGGTAAATGATGTGACAGTACTAATGACTAATACAAATGCAATTATAGAAGCGTTAGGTCTGATGTCATTGTCATTGATTGTTATTTTATTAGATGATATGATATCATAAAAACACGATAGCTATTCAATTACGGCCCTTACACATTTTTAATATCGTAAAAATTTTCATATATGGCAATGAGCATACATCATTCCATTTCAACAAATTTTGCCTAGGGGTTAATATCCAGGTTATGTATGGGTAGGAACATCTTCTTTATTTATTATTTATCTACTTAGTCTCTTTCAACACGCACAGGCAAACTTAATGACTATGAGAAAAATCCTATTTTAGCAAGAGGCACACTAAACTCTTAACATATTTTGACAGCTACAAATTGTCAATCAATACAGGCATTCTCCTGGCAACATACACTTCTTAAATGTCCGATTCAATTATTTACTTAGTCTATAAATGTTTAGACAAGTTAAACATATATCAATTATCTGTGTAATGTTCCAGGGCGACTACCACCGGTACCTGGCCGAGTTCGCGACGGGCAACGATCGCAAGGAGGCGGCCGAGAACTCGCTGGTCGCGTACAAGGCCGCCTCCGACATCGCCATGACGGAGCTGCCGCCCACGCACCCCATCCGCCTCGGCCTCGCGCTCAACTTCTCAGTGAGTATCTTCGTGACGACTGGCTTTACTGTAGTATGCGAAAGACAGGAAGGAACATTCTTCCTCTGTCACTGATCACAGATATCGCTGTCAGTGAGGCACCGGTAGTAATATTTGTGATCTTCATGTAACATTGTCAACTTGGAGTTGATAATCATGTGATTATAATCGGCAGTGACCAATCAAATAAGACTGACTATAATTTATGTCAGTTATAAAACACTGCCCTATCCTACAGTATATATTTTATACTGTTTCTGTTTTGTCCTAAAAATTTGATGCGAAAATAATAAAGTTATCGTAAGTTTCCAAGCTTTATTTATTAAAGGAAAATTATTGTTAAAGGAAATTCAAATTTAGTAGGAGTAAACATATTTTACCTACACTTAAAATGTTCACAACCATGTTTCGGTACAATCATTACCTGAAAGATTGATTTATTGTAATACTCCTTAACAAGTCCAAGAGGAAAGACAAACAGCTATTTTCCTCGAAGCAGTGATGGCATATTTGAGACCCCCCCCCCCCTGCCTCCACTGTGACGTGCCGATGTAATGACGCCGTTGGCGAGCTAAGCCGCGCGCGTCATAAAGTGTGGAACGCCGCGGCTGGCGGGCGGCCAGCTCGCGTTATGCTGCCACCGAATTTTCGGGAGTCAATAAACCTATTTCTATGTCTCAATTGACGCCATTATTTAAATTTTATGCCGCCTTGGTGCTCTCTTGTGTCTGTTGAGAATGTGATAATAAAATACAATACTTCAACACATGAGAGCACACATTGTGTATTGTAGAGCACATATAATTAGGAAAAATGGTTTAGAAGTAGTGAACACAATCGAAATAATATAAAAGTATGCATTCCAGTTAAGACCATCTTTAATTTTATTAGAATAATTATAGCTTTGAAGACATTTAACATTAAGTAACATTGAAGAAAGGTGATATTTTGTCAAGCCTTTACACATTCTACTAACATGTCTGTAAGATTAGTAAGGTGTTTGTCAGGTTTTGGGTAACACATGTGTCCCTGTGCAGGTATTCTACTACGAGATCCTGAACAGCCCGGACCGCGCGTGCCGGCTGGCCAAGGCGGCGTTCGACGACGCCATCGCGGAGCTGGACACGCTGTCGGAGGAGAGCTACAAGGACTCGACGCTCATCATGCAGCTGCTGCGGGACAACCTCACGCTGTGGACGTCGGACATGCAGGGCGACGGCGAGGCGGGCGAGGCCGAGCCCAAGGAGCCCGCGCACGACGACCAGGACCAGGACGTCTCGTAATGCCAGCGTCCGCGACCTCCTTTATATAATAAAAAATAACTATAGTATCATGTAAGACCCAGCCCTCGATGACGACCGGTCGTAAACGACGTCCCGTACCCCGCTCTCGGTAAATTGGCAGTTGTACCCGACGACGTTATGTATCGTGCGTGTCAAATTATATATCACCGATGTAACCGACCCTACGTTTTAAATATCTACTTCTTTTGATATATTGAATGTTTTGTTTTCGATTGCGAAAAAAAATATAATGTTTAAGAAGAGTACTTTGGTATTGCATTTTAACTGTATGTTCTTGAGAATGTATTTTCTTAACGGTACGCTCGAATTGATCTCTACGATGTTTACCTCGGCTTCTCCGCTCCGACACTCGCGCGCCGGCGGGGTTCCGTCACGAGCGCTAGTAGATTTTCCATCTTTCGACGGCTACTCTCTAAGATGGGAATTGTAAATTTTTCTAAATATTTTATACCGCGTGTAAAAGGATTGTACTGAACGATGTCGAGGCCCGTACGAGCACCAGGCGGCGGTAGCAGCGGCCCCGGTCTCCGGTAGCGTAGTCGATCGGTGTGCACAAATAGTCGTTTGTACAACGTCCGCAAGGAGAGCGAGTCTTCCGCGCGCCTGCATTTTGCATTTGTATACATTTGGATCGTTGATTGATATATTTTAACGGTAACATTTATTAGAAGGTATGTGTAGTTACTTGCAATATTTAGCTGAGCGATAGAGGCGTCCCCAGTTGGTCCTGTGCGCTCCGTACGCTCGTGTACTCGTTACTCGTATTTATCGCAGCGCTGTGTAAGTCGTGACTACTGTGTAGTATGTGGTTCGTTTGTCCGATGATTTGCGTATTTGGTTCGGGGAGTCGACGGGGGCCGGCGAGTGAGCACGTCGATGTACCCGCTTCGTTCGTATTACAACTTTTGGAGTATTCACACTTGAATTGCTTTAATTACTTACGAGTATTGTGATAGAGATTTTGTATATTTTAATTTATTTTTTAATTTCACATGTTTCTCGAAAATATTGCTGTAGCGCTACATCTCTTACGATTTTTACAGGACAAACGGTAGTTCTAAAAGTTGTGCTAGGTTAAGGTTATGCACTTGGAAATTATTTATTGTTGGCGTGTGCGTGCAGCGTGCCGTGCATGCATGCATGCGTGTCGCGTGCGTGCACGCGCGTGCTGCTGCATGCACGCTGCGAGCGCGCGCGTGCCGCACGCGTGCCGCGGGCGTGCCGGCCGCGTGCCGCGTGCGTGCCGCGCGCAGGCCGCGTGCGTCACGGGCGCGCGCGCAGCAGCCCCCTCGAAGACATTCCATCTTCACTATGTTAGTGTCTGGCCGATGCTGTTTCCTGCGAGCTAGAGCGGCAAGTGCGTGCCCGAGTAAGATATTAGCGTTATTTTTATTTGAATTTGTAATATTGCATATATTTTTGTTAATTTATCCACAAAAAATACTGATGCAATTAGCCTTAGTGTTATGCAATATTGATTTATGTCCTACCAACTACATGGAAATTTATTGTAAATGACAGTGTAAATCTAATAATAAAATTCAAAAGTCCAAAGTCTAGTTTTATTAACCTCACTATCCTATCCTTTAGTTTTTAGATACACACAGTACAGAGTAAACAAATACAACTGAAGTACATACATACATACATACATACATACATACAATATACTCGGATGTACATTATTTAATTTCTAATTGACGACCCAGATGGCGCAATGGTTAACACGCCGGACCGCTAATCCGAGGGTCCTGGGTTCGATTCCGAGCGAGGCGGAAATTTGAA
>DWPV01000512.1:0-28163 GCA_018251915.1 Urbanus proteus proteus | reverse complement strand
CGCGCGCTAATGCTTTTTGCCAAAATTAACGTAGCCGATATTACGCCTTAGACTTTCAGCTATCTGCTAATGAAAGTCCCGTCAAAATCGGGCCAGCCGTTTAGAAGATAAGCTCAGCCAAACAGACAAAGAATTTGATTTGCATGCATTGAGTAAAAATGTTATTTTGAAATCACTAACAGACATTTCAATTTTATTTATTTGTATGGGTATACATAATAATTAGCTTGGATTTTTTGTCGAATAAAAAATAGGTTTTGTGAATGAACTGTGATATAATTATTATTTCTGCTTCGACTTCGCTATACTACTGCAAGACCTTCTGCCTAATAACAGCAGTATTAAGCGCTGCTTTGTTCTGCTAAGAGTGTGGTAAAGAGATACATATATATCCGAGACTTATCAACGTAGTCCTGAGGTAACAGCACATTTGTGGTCGATAAAAGCCAAAATAATCCTTACGTTCAACGACAGTACACTATTAAAATCACCAATTAGATCACCAAGCTTTCGCCTCCAACATTTTCCTTAAACCCGGTCCAACCAGCCATTATTGTAGCAAATAATTCGCGCCCATCGCACAAAGAAAACTTCTCCGAAGCGAAATTGATTCAGAACAATAGATCCGAATGAATGGACGTTGTTCATGACATCTTGAGAAGTAGTTCGGTTATACTTTTATTGATTCGTCAAAGGCTTGAACCACTTTAGCTCGGGTTTAAAGCTCTTCGACTGATTTCTTGAACTGCAAGTTGATCAAGACTGCAAGTTAGTTAAAGTTCTTTTATGGACTTAATGTATGCTTCTGGTCTTGTCGGCTCTTTCTTTTCTATTGTTAAATTTCTTACTTTATTAACTTAAGAGACGCTTGCTACACTCATAGCCCTGCAGTAGGATTTTCTCGTGTCGTGGGTGCCGTGGATACCCAAAGACGAGTAAGCAAACACCCAGACCAGATAGAAAGATTTAAAAGGAAGGTTTATTATATGTAATTTAACGCGTGCGAAGCCGTGGACAAAAGCTAGTCATTATTAATCCATGATTACCAGTGATCATCATCGAGTTTAGATTAGTACTATGCCAAAGCTAAGCTATGTTATATGGTTATGTTATTTTATGTTGTATTAGAAGAATAATTATTTTAATTTTAAAATTTATATACCTACATATTTTGTATTTTAATTTTTGTTTATTAAGCAATTATTTTAGTTTTTATATGCGCAAAACAGGTAAATGGTTGTTTTCTTTTTATTTAGTTATTTATATATTAATTTCCACTATATGTTTTCTGATTAAAGTAAAATAAAATAAAGCCGAAACCGAATCTTGTTAGAATGAAACGAAAACAAATCATAATTTTTAAAATAAGTTGACAACATAATTTTTTAAAAAGTCTGTAGTAGACTGACCCTTGTAGACATAACTCTCCTAGATTCTCGAAGCATCTAACGGACAAAGGCCTCCCCGTGGCCTGCCGGCAGCGATCGTGGAGAACGCCCCCATCAGAGATGCCCGCGTCACGACTGCGCCTGTACTTGTACTGAGGTAACGGATAAGCTAATATTTAATAATTTGCCTCGCACCACCCATATCGGTAATGTGAATTGTGTTTTGTAATCTACACATTTAATATATTTTATAGGTTAAGGTTTAATGAATTTATTCTCAAAAAGACAAACAAGTCACTTACAATTAATATGCTGTTTACATTATAATTACTTATAATGAAATCTGAGTTTACATTTATAACATACAATTCATAATTTAGAGATAAAGTCATTGGATAAAGTATTATCTGAAGTTGGTGCGTCTCATCTTATAAGAAAGTTGGCGTGTCTCTATACATCGAAGATGTCATCCGACGCAAAAGTTTAAGAATAAAACAATTGTCAAATTAATATTTAAAAAAGTCAATTGAAAAGTTATTCAATTTTTCTCTCTCGTAACATGCTTCCAAAATGCCCATCAACTAGTAATTAGAAATAAACTTCGAACGATAGATACAAAGTTCATACGTACAACTCAGATAAATAAAGTAGGTAGATCTTTCATTCCTAACAAAAAAATGTAGCCATTTAAAATGGCCGGGTTATAAAAGTAATTATGTGAGCGTAAATAAACTAAAGGAACTGACAAGAAACCACGCTATTTTTGTGTAAGTATGTGCGTATAAATACATGAAAGTAGCGTAAGTTTTTGGCTTCACTCAAATACAAGGCGGTGAGTAATCTACCTATTTTATCTGAGATGTTCAAAGAGATCGTCTGATCCGGAAATCTACGGCGACTTCCGTATTTGACGAGCTTATCTAGTGTTTTTGAAAGGCCTTATTAGAGCTGATGATGGATGTAAAGAGAAACTTTCTTTGGCTGCGATTGTCTTAATAGTTAAAGACATAACAGTCCTACTCTAGTGGACACCTCATAAATTACAGAACAATGCACTAAAACTATCTTTACAATCTGAAACTTACACAGATAAGAAATTAGTAGTAGCGTAATTCGTTCCGGTGTTAAGGATGCGAGATAAAGGTGAGGCTTTTGTTTAGCCTGAACAGGTAGGCCCATTGATATACGGATTCATTTATGGCGTCTACCGGAATGTGTTTTTTTTGTTTGCTCGGGCGAAGGGCACAATCCCGATCGATTTACGGACATATCTTTTATTTACAAAACTAGTTTTTTTATGTAATTCGTTTTATTTATTCATTGGCCTACTATTAGACTTTAACAAATAGCCTGATTAATGGTTATAAACCAAGATACACTGATAAAATTAACTATAAATGGGCTTAAGAAATGTATTTGCAATAATAATAATAATAATATATGACATATATGTAGGTATGTCTGATGCTATTTGTCAAAAGATCATTTTACTAATGTAATATCAGTGAATACGTTTGCCCTTCATTAGGAATTATTTACTTCATTCGTAAAGCTATTTTATTTTGCCATATTTCAGTATAAGTCGCAGTACTGATATCGCAATATCCTCTTGAACCAGTGATATCAAACCTTTTTGTTGTTAACCACAATGTTTTTTTTCTTATGGACAAGAGGTGCGAGAATATAATGCTTAAAAATACCTAGAAATCTTTTTTGTGTGTAAATTATTTTCATATACTTGACCGTTCTTAATCTGGGTAAACAATTAAAAATCGCGGTTACTGAGGAAATTAACTGATGTGTAACCAGCCTAAAGCAAGCTTCGCAGTGGTAGCTTCGCAAGTACTGACCGCTCGTTACACACAACGAATGTTTAAATGTTTTATTAGAAGTATTAAAAGAGTAATATTGATCGTAAATGCTTGCTGTCATTCATGGCGTCATTGTATGGCTAACTCTGAACATTTCACCTTATGTGTCTTTCGGATACCGTGTCGTTTTCTTAATACTTTAGATACTTTGTGACTTAATATCGCTAAACTATTAGAAATGATCGTGTGCTATGTAGCCTATACTTTAATTTAACTAACCTTTAAATCAATGTATGGGCTACATAGCCTGCCTAAAGCAGTTTGCTTCGCAGTGGTAGCTTCGCAAGTACTGACCGCTCGTTACTGCGCTTTGAGCAATCTGCTTCGTGGTTCTGCGCTCTGACCAACGTACCGGCTTGATTAAAGATCTTGATGAAGAGCTACGACAAATAGAGTTGGCTTCGTGAGTTGTTACGGTATTGGCATAAAACTAATGTTTTAATAAATAATATCAGAAATTAAATAAATAACGCTTCACACTCATAACCCCACAGTAGGATTTTCTCCTGTGTCGTGGGTACCATGGACAACACACAAGACAAGGACACACACCCAGACCAAGAACGGAAATTTAAACTCATCATTCAAATTTCCGCCTCGCTGGGAATCGAACCCAGAACCCTCGGATTAGCGGTCCGGCGTGTTAACCATTGCGCCATCCGGGTCGTCAATTGTAGGTAAACTGGTAGGTAACTGGTAAATTGTAGGTAAACAGTTTTGATAGTGGTAGTCCTCAATCATTAAACATCAAAGGTTTGTTATATCATGGGACTTGTTAGGCATTATTTCTTAAGAGTGTCTGTTTCTCTGTCTTACCATGCCTTTACCATGCCTTTACAGCAGTAACCAGAAAATTACAGCGGTAATTGTTGCTTCATAGAGCAAGAAGACATTGGCGCTTCCTCAGTCAAACCAAAAAAGGTCTAACTAAAAAGTAATAAAAAATATAGTGACGTAATCATAAGTATATAGGTTTATATGCTTATATTAAGTTTTACGATAGACCAAAAGACTAGCTTCTTAATTTTTTATTTTAGAAGCGAAACATTTGAAATCCTTATAAACTTGTTATAATCAATCCTTAATAACATTTAATGCGGACATAAAAACCATCACATCAAGTAATTTTAAAGCATAAGTTAAAAAAAAAAGTTTCCGCCGGCAGCCATATTGTCTCAATCGTCTTCCAGCTAACATTCCGGTCCAGCTTCATTTCAGATGAATTTATAGCTCCGAGACATTAAACTTCACGGACGATTTTAAACTTTTCGACTTTACTATTGAGGAAATCTTATGAAAAGAGTAAAATTTATTGAGTTTTCTATAGCTAAAGCACTCGTGTTCTTATTGAAATTTTTGTATAATGTCTATGAATAATTATCATCCCACTGCTGGGATGATTTCTTTGGTTTACTAAAGTGGGACTGGCAAACTTCGAATAGCTTTGAGAACCTTACGTAGAAACATGAATATAACTGATGCCTAATATATTAAGGACCTTAATGTTCAAAGAAAGTAAAAGAGTTAAAGGAGGTAGAACTCTATTTAGTTCGACTCCGGCGACATCAACACCTGTTTCTGCCTTAAAACAGCAATGTTAAGCTGTGTCCTGGTATGAAAGTTAAGGGATGTGGTAAGGGAGACATACTTATCCGAGGCGTTTCAACTCAGCCCTCAGAGATAGCAACGCATCTGTGATCAACCTTAAGTAGGACCTTGATCTTATCTTGGGTTGATAACAGATGTCCATGGTCGATAGTGGTCACTTACCATCGAGTCAGGTTGCTACTCAATCATATACAAAAGAAATCCTTTTATCTAGCTCCAAATCCCTAATTACCACTGCCATAACTCCTTGAGGCTAGAAATATGTGCGACGGCAGAATTTCCCTGATAGCTCCATAGTTATATAAATGATCAAAATCGTACATCAGATGAACAACCACAAAAAAACTTAATAAACAATATTATCTAAATAATAACACATTACAAACTAAACCCTAAGAATTAAATAAAAGCTCAAAATTCGCTAACTTCCCGCACGAACGAAGTTCGTCTCGGAGGGCTATTGAAGATGTTTTCACAAGACCCAGTGAATGGGGCCTGTTTATGTATTTTTTCTTATTTCAGAAATAAAATTCTCGTTCTTTTCAATGCTTAAGATACATGGATGAATCGTATTGAACGAGTGAATGTTCATCATGTGTTTGGAGCGGTAAATAATTTTTATCATGTGTGCTTTTTTTTGTAAATGGTTACGTGTCTTTTTACGTCCCAGAATTCAAATATGAGTTGTCTCTACAACGGAGGGATGACTTCATCCTGGAGGTATTCTCGACCATGCTTTTCTTTTCATGGATATAAAGTAGGTACTTAAAATAGAATGAGGTATTTATATTTAACAGGTGCAAATCATGTACTATAATTAATACAATACTAAAGAACTGTATTGTTTTTACTATAATTAATAGCCGACGAAACCTTGTCAACCTTACAAGGTTTCGTCAGTTAATGAAGATGAGTTTTTACGCCTATTAACCATAAAAACGATAGCGAGCATATCCGCGGGCATGTTAGTACTCTTTAAAGTTCTCACCTTACAAATAAACGCAAGCCCACAACGTCCAACGGTCATACAAAATAAAACATCAAAAGCTTTCGCCTTTTGGCAGTACACCGCAAATCTTTTGAAAATTTTTAGAATAAGAACAAAAAATGAATAAAAGATTGAATGGCTTTGTGAGACCAACATCCGGCACACGTGGATGTCGCTTTAAGTCCTCGGCTATTTTTAATTCAGATTCGTAAGGAACGTGTCTTACTAACGGCGAGTAACGAGCGACGATATACAAGGAGAGGCAAATAGCTAAATTGTGATAGATTATCAAGTGGTTAAAATAGGCAAGCCATAGGCAGGCCGGTCAATGTGATTATCCAACAAATAAAAGAGGGAAGATGACACACCTATTCTTATCTTTGTCTAATCTCTTTATTAGATTTGGTAACCTCATTTGTTTTCTCTTTTTTCGATGGACACGTTTTAGGCTGGTTAGTCTTCTCTATCCGCATTATATTTATGTAAATCTGACTGGAGTTTAGTGTCTATTAAAAAAAAACCTAACATAACTTCAAGTGTTTTGGCGTGAAGATATTCACAAGGCTGTTTGACGGTTTAAATGGACTAGATTTTTAATAAACGAGCGTAAATTTGCATATTAGATTTCAGCTCTACCATAATTTATTTTTAATTTCAAAATAATACTGAATTTATTATTAATCTGGACAACATGAACAGTTTTAAAATAAAACTTATGACATAATACAATCCTACCTACCCTACCTACCTACCTATTGAATGTAGTACCTATAGTAGGTAGGTACCTACTCAATGAAAATACCATCAAGCGGCGAAATTGGTGAGCTTCAGTTGTTGATAAATGTTTCCGTGTCTGACAAGTAGACCATATTTCTATGAACTACCTAAAAAACGCGAGCCTAAAACTCACATCTTTTCATAGGTTTCATAGAAACGTTTATCGCCTATCGCTCGCGGTGTGGCTAAGTCAATAATATCCTCCTCCATTGTCTTTGCTGAATCTAATTTATCGTGGATTTCGTTTTTCAGATTTTATTGCGGGCCTATTGTACCATTTTGAGATTTATAGCCCCCTCGTGATTGGATATCAATCTGACCTTTAACATATCCAGCAAATGTTCGTATCTCGTTAGAATATCAATTCCGTATCTTACGTCATCAAAATATCTTAGAAATAGACGTTGAAGTTAGATTGATTATGTCAGTTTAAGGTTTTTTAATAGTGATGCGTTTTTAGAATTGGGACTAAACGGCGTATTAATCTGTTATGTCACATGCCACTATTACATAATTCAATGGATATAACCATAAAAGAGTAATAAAATAATCATAGGATAGGATAAAAACATTGAATTTAAAATATAAATCTATATAATTGTTATATATTTGATGCCGGTAGAACTGTACATATATTATGTAGTTCGACTCCGGCGGCACCACCGCCACACCTATTTCTACCCTATAACAGCAGCGTTAAACACTGCTGTGTTCTGGTCTGAAGGGTGTGATTAGGGAGATATACTTATCTGAGGCGTTCCAGCTTAGTCCTCATAGCAACGCATCTGTGGTCAACCTCAGGTAGGACCTTGATCTTATATAGGGTTGATTACATATGTCCATGAGCAGCAATTGCCACTAACCATCAGGTGGACTGCATGTTCCTTTGCTACTTCGATCATTTAAAAAAAAATGATAATTTAGTTTTAACTATAAAAGTACCTACTCAAAACGTTTCAATGTTAATTGTGACGATACAATAAAAGTACCAAATTTAATAAATATTTCGTTACTTGAAGCAAAATATATTTTTCAAAAACATGAGGTGAATTTACTTGTAAAGGCATTAAATAGGTTATCGCTGTTTGTAACAGTTTAATCTTTGTAGTGATTAATTTTTTGCTCGCCAAAAACAAGTTTTTATGAGAAACCCGAAGTAAAAGTGAGCGAATTAGTTTCGCGTACTGAGAGAAAGTAAATCACCCGGAACCGCTTGTAATAATCTTTGCTTACTTACTTGTTTTTGCAAATATTGTCTAAGAAATGGCACACTTATTAACTAGAAAAGATATTTTGTACAGATATTTTATGTACTAGGTGAGCATGGAGGTCTCTTGATGAGACGCTTTCTACACACATAGCGCCTTAGTAGGATTTTCTCCTGTGTCGTGTATGCTATGGACACATAAGGACGAATACACGAACACCCAGACCCAGAACAGAAATCCAAACTCATCATCATTCAGATATCTGTCTGTCCGGGAATCGAACCCGGGACCGACTGTGCGTCAGACCGGTATGGTAACCGCTCCGCCACGCGGGTCGTCAAATGATGTTACGGTAGATGGTAGATATGTAGAACTAGTATGTAAAACTACCTAACGGATTTTGATGTGGTTTTTTAATAGATAGATAGAAAGAACTAAGTAGGTATTTGTATGATTTAAAATTTATACATGACATCTACACATAAATCTCGCAATATGCATCAGATATAAGTAAATTGAATTTTTCAAAATAATTTCACCTTCAAGTACCTACGTCTGTTTCATTTCAAGTTCAATAGTCAAGTTCCAATCATCGGGAGCCAACAATGGAATTGGTCACGGAAACTATACGAGCAATGATTAACGCCAACAAAGCAATGACTCGAAATTCATTGCGGCTTTTAATTTCGACTTTTAAATTGAACACAGTTCTACCCTCAGCTGTAGCGTTTTTAATTCTACCCTCCACGCCATTTTATCTCTTGTTCCCTGGTGTTATTAACGAGAATCGTTTGGGCTTTTTGGGAATAGTTTGGATATTTTCGGGATGGGGTACAATGCGATGGACCGGAGAATCGTACCATTATCGATCGTTATCGCGGACGGGACTCCGAATAAAATTCGACATGCATTATTTATGTTTAAGGGGAGTTTATTGAAATCATAGGAAGCACAACTGATTTCGGTCGGTGAGCGGTTTTAGCTCGAATACTGTTAGATTTTGGGCGATATTTGTCTGTGTGTCAATGTTTGTGAATTATTGTAGTGGTATATCTATTACGAAGGCCAGATGAATCGGTTGCTTCAAAATTAGATCAGGCAATTGTGATCCACTGGATTTATCAAAATTTAAACTCTTGATCTATTTAAATTATATTATAAAAAAGATAATAGTGACGGTGATTTAAAATTAAAATCAAAAATCAAAATCAAAAGGTAAGATAAGAAATTCAGTGCATACCTTGTTCTAGATGTTATTAGTACATGTACTACAACATCTACACTTTTATTAAATCTGAAATTATTAGAAAACACTAACTCTTTAAAGAAGAGAGAGAAAAATAACACAACTTTGCCAAAACTGCATCATTTTGCTGCATTAATATTGAAGATATTAATGTAGCAACAATATCAACTACAATATAATATTTAACCCAACATCACTGAATCCCATTCCAAATTCAAAATTCTCAAAGCGTAAATTTTAACACTAAAGAATTTAAACGAACAAATAGGTATAGAACAGTCCCACTCGTGTAAAATTTGTTTAACCCTCCCGCTCCGGTATCTCCACAAAAGATCTCCACAATTCGGAGTTGGTAATATTTCCCCAATGTCGGTCAGATCGCGATACGAACCGTTTGTTACTTATTAACTTGTTACTTTAAGGCATTTGTTACGTTTAACAAGGTCATGTGTACTTGATATTACGACAAAATATTTTTACGACAAAAGTCATTTATTTTAAAAGTGGCTATGTGAACTTATGAACTGGGGATATAGGCTCGCCTTTTGTACCACTATGTATTGGGTCCAATAAAGATAAAAAATATATAGGTACTAGCTGATAACCGCGGTTTCACTCGTGTTTAAAAAATAAATAGAAATAAGTACATAATTTTTAAACATAATTGAAATCCCGCGAGGAGGCCCGCAAAGGTTTTTTCAAAAATTAAAGTAGCCTATGTTACGCCTTAGACCTTCAGCTATCTTCCAGTGAAAGCCCCGTCAAAATCGGTCCAGCCGTTTAGAAGATTACCTTAGCCAAACAGACAGACAAAAAAAGCATTTTCGTTATAAATATCGTGTATACTATCATATGCATTGGGTAAAAAAATGTTACTCTAAAATCACAAACAGACACTTGAATTTTATTTATTTGTATAGATTACCATAAAACATCGTTTAGGCTATGCACCAAAAATACACTATATAATAAACGTAAATATACTAAGAAACACAAGGATTTGAATAACACAAGCTAAGCTGGGGAAAAACAAAAAAGTTAAAACCCAGAAAGTTCCAAATGCATTTTTATTCCGCAAAGTAAGGTTTAATGGTATACTCAGACCCAGATTCTGTTTTAGATAAGAAAATAGGTTTCCTTGTACAAACAAAAAGTTTAACTATATTTTAAGGGGATGCTAGCTATTCTCGTGGCTCAACTTCTCTTAATCGGACGGTCCGAGGTTCGAAACGCACGCGTTTTCTTTTAAAAAAATATGATGAAGATTTAGCCTTGTGAATGACGGACAGGCAGAATTGCACAGACAGTCTTGTGAATACGGAGGCTTAGTATGACGCCTACTTTTACCCTATTTATGAGAACATTATCATTATCGTCAACCCATTAGTGTCCCACTGCTGGGCACGGGTCTCAGTTGTGGGCGAAGACCGTAGTGAGAGGAATTTAGGCCTTAATCCACCGCGCTGGCTAAGTGCGAATTGGTAGTTTTCACACAACTTTGAGAACTTTTTTTTAAATCTCTTAGATGTGCAGGTTTCACAATGTTTTTCTTCACCGTAAAGCAATTTGATTTCAAATTTTTAATACGCATATAAATTAGAGGTACCCGAGATTTGAACCTCGGACCCCTCGATTGAGAGGCCAAGTTTCAACTACTAGGCTACCACTCATTTCTGAGAACGAAAAAGGCTAAACTGTACAACTTCTTTTACGCACAAAAAAGAAAAGAAAAGTAAATCACTTCAATATCACAATACCATATACTTTAGGTAGCAGTCTGAACTTGTATCGCAGAATTTTCTCTAGACGTACTTTGTCTAGATATAAGGTATTTGTTTTTCAATTTAACTTCAGCCGCATACCACGGCTTATTAACTTCATATGACCAAGGGCAATGTAGCTATCACTTAAACTATTCTCTGTTCATTCGCGAAGTTTAAAACTTAGGGTAGCAAGAATTTTATTATTGAGAACTGAAAAAAAAATACTACAGCGTTTTGGGTTCCGTAGAGAAAGAATAAAAAAGAATTTTTTACCAATTAGCCTCAGCTGTCTGTCTGTCAGTGACAAGTTTATCTATAGAACCGAAATTATGTAGTTGCATTTTACGATATGAATTACCAACTATAGCCGTCGTGACAAAAAAAAACTAAAATCAAGATAAAAGTTAAAAAGAGATTCTTACACAAGAAACCATACCTAATATGTAGATTCATCTAACGGACGTTCTATACTACGAGACGATCCAATAAGTTTAAATATGAGTATCATTCTATTTCTAGGTATATGGCTATTCGCCGGTACCTAGATACCTACCTAATTCTCGTCTTAGGACCGAATCAAATGATTATTTCTAATTATATTTATATTTTTTCACGCTTCAAAGGCTTTTAAATAGCCGGTAACATCGAAGATCAAATGCATCAAAATATTTATGGCAGCTGTTACTAATAATTTTATAGATACCACATAAAAGGCATGATCAAAAAAGGTACTTATGTATAACTTACATATAGCGTATACTACAGTGTAAACATCTTCTACCTATAAAATAACCGTTTAATAAAAATGGCACCAGTAAAATAAATTCCCATTTATTTATATTTTATTCGCGATTATTTTATGACGCGGACGCGTCATTTTTATTTAAAAATAGCTGATCCCCGCGGTTTCACCCGCGTTAAAAAAGTAAAAAGGAATACGTTCCTAAACATCCCATGCTCCCTCGAGGGGCTTACATGCGCGTGGCGCGCGCGCTTATGCTTTTCACGAAAATTAAAGGAGCCTATGTTACGCCTTACACCTCCAGCTATCTGCCAGTGGAAGTCCCGTCAAAGTCGGTCCAGCCGTTTAGGAGATTAGCTCAGCCAAACAGACAGACAGACAAAAAAAAATGCATTTCTGTTATAGGTATCGTGTATTCTTTTATTAAGTAAAAAAATTAAGTAAAAAATGTTATTTTGAAATCACAAACCGACACTTCAATTTTATTTATTTGTATAGATAGTAGGTACGTACAAATATAGATTTTATAAAGATCGATGTAGGTCTTGCTATATACCATAGTAATAATACCTTTTGCAGTGCATTCAGGGAACAAAGCGTCTACCTGAGGAATCATTCACGGCAGCATCCGAGCGTCCATTCAACACCTTTAAATCTTTACTTGCAACAAAAGAACAGCACAATACCCTACAGAGATGGGATTGTACCTTGAGGTACATTATGGTGTCTTTCTTGCGTGTAACAGCTATCCTTTTTGTCTTAAAGTCTGGATATTCTAGCATGTTTCAGTTTGGTGGTGGAAGGTTACTCGAATCTGTTTTCATATCTGCCACCAATGGCAACTGAAACCCATGAAATTTACTACTATCGGTCTTCCAATCAACCATCTCATCCAGTTCAAAACAGTGCCTGATAGCACTTTGCAAAAACCAAATGTTTAACAGAGTTTAAATAATTTAAAAAATAACCAATAAAATAAATTAAAAAAAAATAACCAATAAAATTTTCAAGTGAACAAAATTTAAATTGAAAGGTAAAGGTTAAATACCTTTACCTTTAAATTAAAATTAAACATTTTTTTTATTAAATTACAAAAATAAATATCTCATATTCCTATTTTTATTTTAAACACAAAAAAATTGTAACTGGTTAATTCTGAATAAATGAGGGAATTAACTTTACAATATAAATACATTGTTCTCAAGAACAATGGATTTAAAATTGTACAGCAAATAAAAATGAAAGAGATTTAAAATTTATGTTAATTTATTAAGTCATCAATGTCAACACCTAAAAATACTGAAAATAAAAAGCAAAACAATTTCGGTGGTTAGGGTTGCTAAAAATAGTTTCGCTATTAATTTAACAAGTCACCAATTTCAAAACGTAAAAATGCCGTTCACAAAAATAACCAAATAATTTCGATAGGGTTGTTGAAAATAATTTTAGGATAAAATTAATAAATCACCAATTTGAACGCGTAAATAAATAAAAAGCTGTAAACAAAAATAGCCAAAATAATTTCGTTAGGGTTGCTAAACATGTATAGAGCGACACGCACGCGGGCCGATGCGCCGAGCCGCCGACTGCGTTCTCCCACCACCGCTCTCTCGCTCAGCCGCTCAGTCGTTTGGCCGGCCGAGTCGCGTACACACGTACTACCCTTCCTCGCTACGTACGTTAACTGGTTTGAGTTCACGTGTATCCCTACGTCCGTTCCTAACTGGATCTTTTTCGTTTGTGCAAAATGTGATGTGATCTGAAGCGTGTAACGTTGTCAAGTGAACTGTGTTTTTAAAACTCCAGTTTCGCCGCCGCTAAGGAATTTACTTACGGTAGGTAAACTAATTTTGCGCCTTCTGCCAACTAAGATAAGAGGCTTACGTGTTCCGACACCTACGATTTGCGACTAATAAGCAAGTCCAGCCAAGGCGGCGTTTTTTTCGCTGTTTACATCGACGCATGATCTAATATTATGCAAATTTTTAGAACGTGTTTTTAGCACTACATTCTAAACTTTGCAATGACATTCAATTAGCATTTCTGTGACAACATATCAGCTTATTCAATCTTCAACGTATTAACTCTTGTTCCACCTCTAGGTTTGAGTATTCCTTAAGGTATAAGGCAGTAGTGAACCTAAGAGGCCAAGTGCGATTTGTAGATTTATTTCCGTGAAAATTATAGAACACTCAGTCATTTAGATTTTCTTTCGATGTTTCATTGGAAAATAACTGGGTTTTATGTTAAAAATAATTATTTTTCAATATTTTTTATACAAATAGAAAAACACGGAAGATACTAGATGAGATTTGGTTACTGAGTAATCACGTCGATAAATTGAATGAGTATAACTTGAATGTGTTCCATTCTTCGATAAATTTATTAATCATTTATAATATTATGTGACATTAAAACATACAAAAACAAATGTTTATCTCGTGTTTATATTACGCTACGTATCTATTTGACGAGTGTTTTTATAAGATAGCAAAAGTACTCATGTCTAGAAATATTATTTTGACTACCTAAACCAGCGGTCGGCAACCTTTTGGGAGGCAAGGGCCACGAGGAGACAAAATCAACTAAAGACGGGCCACACTTGTGATATTAACCTTAGAAGTCCAATATCATATCGTTCGTTCATACATTTATTTTGATACTTATAACTTATTTAGAAAACATTCACGGGCCGCAAGTAAGACGTCGGCGGGCCGCATGCGGCCCGCGGGCCGCGGGTTGCCGACCGCTGACCTAAACTATGATATTTTTATAATACAATCGATGAAAACATGTCATGTGAATAAGTTACAGTTTTTGACAAAATAAGAGCATTTTGGACAAATTCATTTAACAATTTCAATTAATTATGTCTAACCTACTAATATCAACCTAGATATGAACTTCTTGACTACTGATTAAATTAATTTCCAGTGTATTATAAGTTACAATAATAATAAAGAATTTTACGTTTGTAACGCTCAATTAATTATAATTATGGCACAGCCCTATTTTACGAATCATAAAAATACATCTGAATTTTCCAAAATAATTAAGTTAAATAATCTTTTTGTAAAAAGTTAATTATAACAGAGTACAATTGGCACAATGGTTATTATTTTAACTACTCAGAATTTTATTAAAACTTATCCAAGTTTTTGAGTATTGCTCCCGTTATTAACAGATAATAATTTAAAGCAGTTTCACAATCAATTCTCAGAATAGCTACTCGAATACCGGTAGGTCGGTAAATAAACACAAATTTCGATCTAACTATTACAAAAATTGTAAAATTGTTCTTAAATCTTTTGTAATTGTTTTCTAAAAATTACATTTTAGAGATTTATACACATTTAGTTTAGATGTTTACAATCGCCGTCAATCCAAAGAAACGCTTCACATCACTCTATTAGATACAATGAATTGTCTAAGTAGGAACAAACTAATATTTCCTGTTCTTTCATCCAAGTTGTTGTTCTTGTAAGAACAAACTTCGCAATGAGAACAGAGCCAACACGGAGCATTCCGCTCCGATAAACAGAGTGCTCAGAAATGCTCTAATTGTTCCCGATACAATAACTTAAGTCTGAAATTAAACCGGTTTACGCTCGTACGTAAATATTTTGAATAAGTTACGTAAACCAGATAGATTTCTAGTTGGTAGTTAGTTATTACATTATTTAGGTCAAAATATATTAATCCGAGAACCAATGTACATACAAAATTATAAACGTACTTGCGTATGTTCCTTATTAAAATTTTATCACTTAAAAAAAAATAACTTTTTTATTTAAAATCATTCGGTGGCGTTAAAAAAACCTATCAATTCTGTATTTACAATATTATTCCATTCCATTTTACTCTAAGATTAGTTATACGCACAGACATGTTACACGTCTATTGTAATAAAACTTCAAGAGTAAAATTACAAGCTAGATGCACAAAGTCAACACAACAATAAACTGTAGTTATGAAAAGAACAATTTAAAATAGTTTCACACAAGAAACACAAGAATGTAAATACCTAGTTAGGTAATGTAATGTAACGTATGAATCAACAGCGCTCATTCATTCGATGACATCACTTTGTGAATAAAGTTGAGGAAGTCTAGAAACAATGGATTTATGATACACGTAATAATCTTAAGTCGTAAGAAATACGCATTTAATTTTACAATAAATTTTCAGGATTTACAAAAATAAATATTACAATAGCCTAAAAAATAAATGTACATTTATTTCCTAATTCTAAATTGTTTTAAAAAAGGTACATACATTTCTCTACAATATTATTTTTCTAAATGATTATTTTTTAATCCTGAATAAGTATATTAATAAATATTTCCTTATTTTATTAATTGATTTAATTTAATGTTTTACGTTAAAATCTATGGTAACAAAATAATAATATTAATAATCTTTATTTTAAATTTTGAATCGCTCATTGAGATGTTTACAATATGTTTAAAAATATATCTAAGCATATTTTTATTATTCAAGTACAAAGTACAAAGGTATCGGTATGCTGTTCCGCTAATATCGAATAATAGCATATTCATGTATCTTCAAAATAATGTAGAATTATTTAAATATCTGTGGGAATAGTTGATTTTAGAGGCACGAACATACAGAGTATAATATACCTACTTTGTTCGTGCCTCTAAAATAGATTGTTTTGGCGTCTTTGAACCCGGAACATTGAAGAGAACAGAACACTAACCTTAGTAGTAGTCTAGATGAATTCTATCCCTACTTTATTTTGGCTACCCTTACCTATGTCTAAGGGATATTCTACCACCTTGTCTAATTTTGGATAATGTACAAACCATTATCTTTTTTCACTCCAAAAATACCTTTTAAGCTTAATGTAGTCAAACTGTTTAAATATTACCCTTACTTGTAATAGCAAATATATATTTCCCTGTAAAATATTCGCGCCCAAAGCAAGCCAAAAGGTTAAGCCGTGTTCGAACTGGGTCACTCTTGTTTGCAATGATCGGAACTTTTAAAGTGTCATGTTAGGTAACATTTGGGTTATTTATCGCTATAACTAATACTGTGAAATATGGTAATGGGTGGAAGTTAATGCTTTCTACGGCTTCGTTCGGTTCTGTAATTTTGAGATTTTCGCTTCTATTTTAATTTTGGTTTTTTAATTTGAATCTGAGATTATAACTATTAAATTATCCAATTGTGTTAATAGTAGTGAATTGTGTAGGTTAAGTAAATATTTTTTTCTTTCACTCTTGCCTGCCATCCTAATGTAATTAAGTACCTACCTACCTACTATATATTTTTTATTTGTTTAGCATTTTTGTAATTGCTAATGTAAATTTGTTTGAGAAACTATATTTGTAGTAATATCCAGTTCTGCAGGTGATGACGGAATCTTTACACGGCGTGATTACAGAGTAATACTTCAGTCGGATATAAATAAATTGCATGCTAGCCACTACACGAGTTTAAACAAATCCTAATGGGTAGGTATTTACTTGTAAATACTAGCTATAATTATACTGATGTAGGATATAGTTCAATTTTTTATTGTACCTACCTATCACTGAAAATAACGATGATGTCATACCTAACGTAAGAAAGTAGGTAAATAATTAATTATAAAATAGTTAACCCTAATCCCAAAGGCAAATTAAAATCCCGTTGAAAATTTCAAATATAAATCAACTTAAAATTAAAAGCACTTTTCATATGAAAGCAAAAATTGAAAATTTCAATCCAAACTTCCAGAGCAAAGCGAATCGAAAGCGGTGAAATTCCCAACATAATTCCGAATGAGATTTATTAATTTCAAAGGCGATATTACCGGGAATTAAAATCGTGCGATTCAAAACCACATCTAATAAGTTATAAAGTTGAACGATAAAACAGCGCTGACTTTTATGAATAAGGCGCGGTTGACGTTGCAGTGTTGACTTATATTGCGCTGTAGCTTCGTGACTCATAATTATTTTTGTTAGGGAATATTAAGGTAAAGCGATGATTATAGTATTTCGTAGAAGTGAGGATGCAGAAGACATTTGAACTTCTGTTAACTATTCACATTCTGACTTGATACATTTTATGCATAAAATTTTTAAGTTTGCGAGAACCCAAATTCAAACAACGTACCTACTACGTCTTATTTGGGGTCCATGATTCATGTGAATATTTTGCAATTCATTTTGTCATTTTGCAACGAAATCAGTGATGATTTCTTTCGCACCCGTTCAGTGAAATATAATAAAAATTTAATTGTATCTCTTAGTTAGCTGATAGATTCATATGTTTGACTCTTTTTTTAAAGTTACCGAAACGTTAACGAAAAGGCGGACGGGTCACCTGATAGAAAGTAGTCACCGTCACCTATAGATATTTGCAACACCAGAGTAGTCGCCAATGTTTCGCCGGTTAAACTACTTACTAAAAAAATACCACATGTTAATCAAATGCACATGCTCAATTTAGGCTAACTGTACCCTGAGGTGGGCATTAGTGGAAATAATACTTAAGATCTATAAAGTCACGAAAGTGATAAATTGACTCATCGGAATTTAGGTGACTTGATTTAAATTAATCTACAACGTCACGAAACTTAACACAAACAGAAAAAGGCAATGGCAGTGAAACTAAACGTTGAAAAAACTTAACGAGGTTTCCGCAAAAAATGCACGAAACATAACTTTCACGATGAAACAAACAATGAGATATTAACGGGAAACAGATGAACTAGATCGGTGATGGAAAGGTCCATTGAATAACGGTCAATATGAAAGGAATTCCAATTACAAACGATCGGTATATTGATAATTATAATAGAGATGAGGAATTGCTAAATGGATTGTATTTGAAAACTGTTTCAGACTTCTAAAAGTAATCTTTTAGAAGACATATGAAACTCGCGTGTGTAAGCACTAACAATACAATTTTTATTTATTTCCATTTTAGTTATTTAGTTATAATTGATTAATGGATTAATTATAGGCTAAAACCTTACTTGATAAATGATGGATTATATTCAAAAGATTAATTTACAAACCTATAGACTAAATAAGAAATATGAAATTGTAAAACAAAGAACCTTTTACAATTAAGTGTAACGATCATTGTAAAAATATTCTGTAATCTTCTGTAACTAACATATCATCAACGATTGATAATGCTGAAAAAATGTATGATGCTGCAATGTTTATTCTGCGATATCAACACACACTCGAAAATGACTCATTCGCGTATGAATGAATGATTTTTTTTTGTAGAATGACGCAGAAAGTTTTTTCTTTCAATCAACTTTGTTTCTTATGCTTTTCTAAAGCTGCTTATAGATATTTCTATGGACAACGGACGTGCTATGGCAGACAATAATCTAAGTATTTTGCCATATATAGCCTGGGTCTGCGCGGTTACTTTACGGTAGGTATAAACTTTATTGAGATAAACTTAATGACCCGCGTAGTGGAGCGGTCTGATATGCCATGGGTCCCGAGTTCGATCCCTGGCCAGACATATATCTGAATGATTAATTTAGATTTTGTTTTGGTTTGGGTGTTTGTCTATTCTTCTTTGGGTGTCCATGAGACCCATGACACAGGAGAAAATTATATTGTGGGGCTATAAGTATAGAAAGCGTCCGTCTTTTTTTCATACGTTCATACATTTTAAGTGGAAGGAATTATTCTTCGAATTATTTAAATAAGTAGTAGAATTATTTTATCCGCCACGGCACACGTGTGCTCGAACGATCCCTGTAGATGTGGAAATAGCTGAACAGCGTAAATATCAGAATTTGACACCATCATTTCGATCCTACAACTTGTCCACTAGATCGTAGGTTTATACCACTGAAAGAGACGGAAAATAAAATAAATAATACACATTCCGCCTTTCCGTTACTTGATTATTCTGGCGAGGGTCCAAGCGTTTGTGGCCAGTGCCGTTCTAGTATGGCAATTTGACGACGCTCGACCTAGCAGCAATATTTTGACGTATGACGCAAAAGGAATGGTAAAATTTTCTTTTTGGTGGACCCTTCGGCACCACTGTCACACCTGTTAAAAACACCTCTGGATTTAAATGGTAAGAAAGATACAAGAAACATTGCAATTTTTAATATAGTCCTCAGATGTAGCAACGCATCTGGAGTTAATTACATTCCATGGGCGACAGTAGCCACATTTCATCATGTGGGCAGCATGCGTTTTCTGTTACCTACTATATTTCAGTCATCATTCATAACACATTTTAGCCTCGCCGTAGTCGGGTTAAAAAGTATCGCTTTATGTGCCTAAGACAAACTACTTACATATCAATCGACCTCTACTATCGAGTCAAGTACGATTTTTTATAAATGAAGAGTAACATTCCCATTATTAATCAGATATGGATTAAACAAAATTTGGATAATTGTACTTTAAGCTATATACTTTTACAAAAGTCCAAAAATAATATTTATAGGAAGATGTGTAAAAAGGATCAAATGAATTCTGGCTTTTCATATTTATTAAAATAATACACTATCTACTTTAGCATTGCGGTTAACTCTGTTATAAGCATACGAATGGATTTAACCCACAATACAAACATTTCAAAATTCATAAAGTTATTTTTAAATAAGGAATTTTAAATTGCATTAATACGATCCTTAAACCACAAGTATTATTTAAATATTAAATGCTATAAAATAATATGAAGTTTAGAGTTTTTTGTATTATAAGTATAACCGCTTGAATGCGGGCGTGCGGTTGGCTGCGGTTATAATCTGCCTTAACCATGCGAACGCTCGCTGTGCACATTTTGTGAATAATATAATACGTAAATTTAGTATTTATTTCACTTTATTTTCCGTATGGTAGCTATTATAATTATGTTTAACTGATTATCTTGCATGAATTAAATGTAATTATAATTGTGTTAATATTAGTTTGGCATTCGCATTAGCTGTTCGTTACAACGTATGCCTTATTTACTAGTATGTTTGTATGTAGTTGCCCTATTTTTTTGTATTTTGTAGTTGTTCCTTCAATTCAATATCATTAATATTATGTGTACACATTAATTTTCTTTTTGCCTTTTTATTTTAACTAACTACTTGTCTCACTAACATACTTGTCTTTTTTATTTCATTATAAATACTTATTATTTTTTTATTTTAACAACTGAACAAGTAAAATCATACGTAGATAATTTGCGGACTAGGACGGACGGGTAGAAGGAAAATGTAGCATTTCCCGCCAGCTTTTAGTTTAGTTCGAATTGTAATGTAAAATATCAACAGTATTATAGACAGATGGCGCTGTACATGATATGCGGTTGTGGTTAGAATGTGCCGCGACCATGCGAACGGTTCGGTTGGAGCGTGACATTGTGTGAAATAATCTGACCAGGATTTTATTGTCACTTTGAATTTGAATATTTTATGTGCACGTATAGTTACAGACTTTAATGTTAATAAATGATGTTTCGATATTTATTCTGGCAATATTGTCTCGCTTGTATTATTGTTGTTGTTGTTGCTAGTCAGTTTCTAGAATAGTAGAAGGAAGTAGTTTATTATTAATTTAAAAATATATTATTAATTTTATGTACCGATACGTCAATATTACAAAGCTTTACAAATACGAACTTTCATTGCAATTAAACGTTAAGTACTAATATACCAAATTATTTATCAGAATTCTCTTTATTTACGAGTTAATGTAACTATGAATGAAGTTCTTTGAAACCAATTGTGTCGATAATAATGTAGGTATATTATGAAAATATACCTAATTACGCAATTAATATTAAATCACAGACAACTACTCTAATTTTAAATTATTGGAATGAATTTATCACCTAATTTAATTGAATTAAATTAAATGATAGAGATTATTTCTTTAACGCATTGAACGTGCTTTGGACTGCATGATAATAATGCGGTTGCGGTTATAATCTGCCGCGACCGTACGACCGAATTGTTTGATTCACAACGTTGGTTGTATCATCTGAGCTTGTAAAATTAATAATAACCGCAATTAATGAAATTCAGTTTCTATTACAGTTTAATGGCTAAGTAGTGCAAATTATAATCTTTTTTAAACATAGAAGTGGCAAAGGAGTATACAGTCCATCTGATTTTAAATGTTTGAGGGTGGTAAGCCCTTCGTGGTTCGACTGCGGCGGCACCATCGCCACACCTATTTCTGCCTTAACAGCAGTGTTCAGCACTGCTGTGTTTTGGTCTGAAGGGTGTGGTTAGGGAGATATACTTATCCGAGGCGTTCCAGCTCAATCCTCAGGGGTAACAACGCATCTGTGGTCAACCTCAAGTAGGACCTTGATCTTATCTGGGGTTGATTACAGATTTCCATGGGCGGCAGTAGCCACTTACCAACAGGTGGACTGTATGTTCGTTTGCTACTCCCTAGCCCTACATAGACATTTGTAATGAACCCCAGATAATATTAAATTTTTAACTGAAGTTCTTGGAAGTTGGAACTTTTCGGATAAGTGTCTTTTATTACACCGTTAAAAGCAGAACACCGCAGCGCCTAATATTGATGTTATAAGGCAGGATTAACTACCTTTGTATGTATACCTATGTGGCGGTGGTGCCTCCGGAGTTCAACCACAAAGGGTTCTATGACCTTTAAAAATTTGTTCCAACCTCAGATTTGGATAATATTAATTAAATATAGGTGCAAATAAATCTTATTGCCATTACATTTTTGCATAAACGATATGATTTTGTATAAATTATACCTAATTTCGTTTATTATACTACAAGTTAAGACTTTAAGACTGCGAACGAGAACAATTTCGCATTATTTAATCCCAAATGTAATAAAACCTAACTAAAATATTCTGATTCAAATGTATTTAATATTACAAATATTATTTAAAATATTTAATATTATTACCTATTCTGGTTTAATAAATTATCCGTAGTATACCTAGAGATCAAAATTAACATAAAAGTCGTTATTAAGAAATATTAATGGCAATCTAAATATTTAATTATACCACTGTCTATTCTTGTTAAAACTATTTGAAATTCAATTATAACTAACCCAAGCCATTTGTCTAACTTAGAGTGAATAAACGATAAACATATTATACTTTATCTTGATTTTATTATTTTGAATTTATTCCTAAAATATCTGGTAAAATATAAAAAGAATAATTAATAAATGAAGTATTTTAAAAGAAAAAAAAACTGCCGATTGCATTTAAACAACTGAAAAGACAACAATAAGTAGGAATTATAATTATATAGGTTTCCATTTTATTCGCCAAACTGGCTATAGTATTTAACTCGCCGACTATGAATCAGGTACTCAACATAGACAATTTTTGCATTGCATCGTAAAATTCTTATATTACGGATAATATGAGCCTATTTCATTTAAGTCTCTTTCGTTGGATTACTGAAGGAGTACAAAGCTTTCGGGATTCAGCAGACGCTTTTAAACATTTTTTATTTTGCAAAATACAGCATGGCAAGTTTCAAAAACGAGATAAAAACTTAAGCGTCCTGACCTGAATTTTGAAAACCTGGTTACAAAAAGAAATGTGCTTACTCTATTAATTAGCAACTAGCATATAATTCTTATTTGGTATTTGAGTATGGAGTTTGTTTAAACGTACGAACGCAATCATACAAGATAAGTAGATTTCAATTTTATTAACGAGATACGAAAAGCAGGCCTTTTGCATTTTTCAAAATTGAAATAGAAAGCATGCAGTTCATCTGATGGTGAGTAGTCATGATTATCCTAGTCAATTACTTATAAACAGCTTGCCAAAGCTCATGGACAACCGTAAGAAAACCTATTACGATCTGAGTCCTACCTGTAATTCAGGCGTTGTCACCGTACCGACTAATACCTATGGATAATACTGTTAGTAGGCATAAAACAGGAAAAAATGTGACGGTGGTGCCACCGTAACCGATCAACGAAGGTTCTACCACCCTAAGTTCTCAAAATTATAACGGAAAATATTAAACATTTTAATGAGTTATACCAACCCAAGAAATAAAACATTTACCTACTTACGGTATATTCATTATTATCTCTGACATTAAGCTTGAACTCTTGCGACATTGACTTACAAGAACATCTTGTTATTATAACGTACCAACTTATGCCCGCGAGCTTGTCTGCGTGGTAGCTTATATATTTGAATGTCTTTAATATGATTACTATTTGATGTTAGATTTGTTTGTCACTTTGTTGCACCTACATTCTAAAATTAATTAAATATCCATGCCCAATGGGTAAAAACAAAACCCTATTATCTCCTAATTAAATTGTTAACATAGCAGATTATGGGTCTAAAATTAGCTTTAAAACAAGTGCATTTGCGTGAGATACAAAGACATACAAATAACAGTTTAATATTAGTAGGGAACAAAGATAAATTTATCTGAACACGGAATTTTTCTATATGCTTCAACGGGGCTTTAATTCATAATTATTAACATTGCAATACAGATTATTAAAGTCGCTTTTATATTTAGTTACTTAATAGTTTTCTAATAAAAATGTTAACATAAATGACCCACGAAATTTTCAGGTCTGTTAAAAAATATCAATGTAACTTAATACAACGATTTAACAATTAAATATACTGTTTTGTAAATAATAAATTGTTTTGGCTACTCAAGATAGTGCCAATTAAATTTGAGAAGGTCGATTGAATTTCTTGCAGCTATTGGAATAGGTTTACAAAATATTTTCAAGTATAATTTACAAATTATCTAGGTAGGTATCTATTGTGATCAAAATGGACAATACGTACTAATGATACAGAACAATAACGATTGTTGTAAAACTAGAATCAACAATCAAGTACCTACGGTAATCGTCGGTAAAAATAAAAATGTTAGAATAAATATATTTTTTTATTAAAATTTAAAAAAATATATTTTCATACGAGTATAAATATAGTTTTCGGCTTATTAGTCTCAATAGGCCTTCACAGAAAATCAAATCGTTACAAATAATCTAAGACACGAAAAACATACTACACTTTTTTATAATAGTTGTAGAGGTCAAAATTAATCGTTACTAATGAAATTATACTATTATATAACTACTACATTCCCTAATTCCTAAATCCACTTGATGCTTGCCAAAGCTGCTTAGAATTCCTTGTCGAAGACAATCTAACGATTTAACAAAAACTAAATCCTTAGAATCTCATTTAAGACCAGAGGAACTCGTGCCAGCCTTTTTACCTGCTATAATAATACCCATTCACGTCATTATCTCAGAATTACTGCCTAATTGTTAAGTGTCTGTCTTTTTTGTTCCTAAGATAATAGTGGTTACCTTATGTAATTATGGAGTGTCAAATTTTACGTTTAGAAGTTTCCTAGAATGGTTTTATTGTTCGAAATGTTTGGGGTTCCACAAGGTACCAGATACAGGTAGCTACTATATTGTATTTGGGTTAGTTCGGTTTTGAGCGATGTGAAAGTTTAAGTAATGACTCGAGTGATCTATTAACTAAAAATAATGGCTATTTCGTAAACGCGCAAAGATGGATTACATCGAAACGAAACTCGATCAAACTATGTATCATAGTCTTTTTTCGGAGAGTTTATAGAGTAGGGTTAGCAGTAAAATGACTAATATCTAGCTCATTATTCGTAAAACTCGTCTGAAATAGGCATGCGTAAGTGCACTGGATTAAAAATACCTAGAAATGAAAAGTAAATCCATCCTGATTTCTCGCGAACAGATATTTCTATAGAAAACGAATTGAAGGAGCGCAGGTTTGCTATCGAATTGATAAACATCTTATTTAAAATCAGTAAACATTGTAAAAAAACTAACGGCGATCCATGATTTATGGATCGCCGTTAGGTTTTTGAAGGTGTTTTTCTTGTTCTTTGACCATTGCTGAGTGAAGGTCTTTTCTGCCCTCCATTTAATATGATATTGAGTTTTTTGATACACTTTTTCCCGGCTAATATCACGATTTGGCCCATATATTTCGATTCGCCATCATCTTTATTCATTTGTTATATTTTCGTCATTTCCCGGAGCGCTATGACATGGGGTTCTTCAAAAAAGGTGCCAAAAAAGCTCTCTTTAAAAAAATCTTTAATGTTACAATTTGGGGTTGAAGAAGCGAAGGTTCTCAGGCACTTCCGTGGTTAGAATGAGAAGAAGCTGGTACCTAAAATCTTGTGAGAAAAATGTACTTTTCTTGTCCAATTACACAGTAACAATGCATACATGTACATTACATCCGATATGGTTTGGCTTCTAACCGTTATTTCAAAGCAATTGGAGCAGCGTGGATGTATTCTACAGACCTCTTCCAGTTTTCCCGAAACATCAGTACCAAGCAGGGGAAAAGAAAAGTGTTGCAGCCATTATTGGATAAATCATCACAAGCAAATCTACAGCAACTCAACAAACGATATTAGCCTTGGATAAATTACGTAACAATGTTTACAAGACCATTTATCTGGACGTACGAGCCCAGAATTGGAAGGCTAACCCAATTATGGACATCTACGGTATCCGAACGAATATTTTGCGTAACTGGACGAATGTTACTGGCGAAATAGATAACTTAGTTCTTAGTAAGCATTGTGTGTAATTTTTTACGTGATCTGAGTAATGGATCAGATTCGGTGGAGTCTATCTTGTTCGTAGATGCGTAAAGTTGTCGGCTATTTTATTTTTATGTAGAACTTTTATTGTTATGTATGTTGCTTTTTCAACGATGTAGAAGTAATTTGATATACTATGTTTGCTATTACAGTAATATAAAGTGTAAGACACATTTTATTATGATAGGTACGTAAGTATGAGTCATAATTTATAATGATTAAAGTGATCTAATCCTTTGAATTGGCATGCCATTAATATTAACAAGAGTGCATGATATAAGCGCATCAGTTATTTTAAACGTTTAATAATTAAACGATTTAATAAATAATGTTTTAGGATCTTTAAGAGGTCTTTTGTAGATACTGTGCTTCGTCTGGTATACAATTAATCTCTTGTAATATATTTGCATATTTGGCATTAGAATTACTATTAGAATTGGCATGAAGGCAACTTTGAGAATAAATTGTTTTATTACGTTAATAAATTATAACAATCTGAATGACCAAGTTTTGCTCGGTGTTTTTTTAGTAAATTATGTTTTTTTTTGAAATAAAACCTAGTTAGATCGACTTATCGCCTCCGAAACCGCCCAAATACAAAATTTCAAGAAGATCGTTGGAACTGTTTCCAAAATCGTTGATATACATATATGCAAGAATTGCTCGTTTAAAGGTACTAAATTCAGGACAGTTTTAAAAATATCTTTCTATTTATCACTACTCCCACATCACTAGGTATTTTTCCTACCCACTTACCTCTTTCATATTTTTCTCGCCAAAAGCCTAAGCTAATCTCGAACAAGGCCGCAAGCGGATTTAACTCCTTAAGTATTTCGTTAAACATGGATATGAGAAAATCATAAGAGCACACGGCAGGAACCCAAATTGAGGCTGAAGCTTTAATTTTAGGCTTATTCTAGTATGAATACTATGAATACAAAATTTCCTTCATACGTGTAAACTTAATTTTGTTATGAGACGTTTATTCTTTAGGTTTATGTAAAATAGATGAAATTGTAACGGGGTCTTCTATTTTACATTGGTATTTTTTGTTTGGCATGGAGTTATCTCCGGCGGCACTATTCCTGCCTACATCTATTTCTGCCTTATAACAGCAGTGTAGCGCTGCTGTGTTCTGGTCTGTGTGTGTGGTAAGCGATACATACATAGCCGAGGCGTTCCTCAGCAATATTTTTGACGAAATCGTCAGGAATAGTCCTAAGGACTAGATTGGAATGCCTTTTTATATTTACACTGCACTCTTACTAGAGAAGCTACCAGAGCTTCTCCAGTTTTGAAGAACTCTTTCTGAACCATTCTTCACGAACCCTATGTCATAAGGAGTCATCACTCTATAACCAAACATATCACAACATCAGCGATAAGCCAACTACAAAACAGTAATTTTGTCACAAACAATTCAAATCACTAATATATTTAATTTATTCGTAAACAAGAATTCAGAGTTTCAATTCGAGATAAGTATTTCGCTTTAAGAATTACAATAAGAGATCTACGAGACATTTTTGAGAAAGAATTTTCGTATCGCAACAGTGTAGACAATTCGAAAAGTAAACACAAAGGACAAAGAAATAGTCTATCTCTTGAGCTGAATGGAATGTTGCGAAATAGGATATAGTAGATAAGCCCGTGGCTTCGTTCGTGCTTTACGGGAAAGGAATAAGTAGATATTTGCTTTTTGTAACTCGTGAACATTGGTTTTGTTTTTGAGCTTCTGTACGTTACGCATTCGACATTAGTTCACATTATGCCTTTAAAGGTGGTAGAATTTTGTGGTTTCATCTTCGGCGTCACCACCACATCTATTTCTGGCTTATAATAGTAGTGGTCAGTGCCGCTGTGTTATGGTTTGAAAGTTGTGGTCCTAGGGTATTTTTATAACATGTGAGTAGCAAACGAGCTTGCAGTTCACCTGATGGTAAGTGGCCACTGCCGCCCATGGACATTTG
>DWPV01000511.1:0-28178 GCA_018251915.1 Urbanus proteus proteus | reverse complement strand
GGAAAAGGACATAGGGTACCTTTTATCCCGAAAAGTGATACTACTCCCGTGGGATAGAAAAGTAACCTTTATACCTACAATGTATCTATTTTTATACCTACGACCTCATTGTGTGAATGAGCGCGAGCGAGGCTGCGGGTTAATACTAGTTTAATATAATAAACATAATGTGTTGCTATCTTTTTTTCTTGTACAACACTCCAATATTAACAAGTCGAAAATTCTAAAAAACGAAATGTAAAAATACAGATAAAAACTGCAATAATCATATTTAAAACTACATTAAAACAGTAAACTCAAATTCAAAACTACAAAATCGATCGTAGATTCATAAAAATTGCAATAATATTTCATCACCGCTTTCGGCGCTGTTCTGTCCTGTTCATGAATATCCCAATTAATGGGTATTCGAAGTTTGCTGATAGACTAATGGTACGAGCAAGGCACAACTTCTGACCATTAAGCTATTAGCCGGACTCTGCAACTAATGAATATTTATGTTGCAGACATTGACTTTATGCAAGTCGAAAGATTTGAGTGTTAATTCTAAACTACAATAATGTGGTTAAAAGTTTTAAAAATGTAGAGATTTAGAAATTTTATAAATTAAGCTCAATTTGAACATTGAAGATTTGAAAACGTTCTAAATTTAATATGAAAAATACTGTCTTATGATAGTTGTAGCATTAAAATTAATGGCAGATATTATAAATATTAAAAAGTACCTAATTATAAAAATATGTAATGCAATTAAATAAGTATGGAAGTAGATAAATGTGTATTTTTTTCTACATCTTCTTCAATTATATTTTGTATATTTCCAATTTAGATTTATCTTGCTAGTTTTCCATTACTTAACATTAAAATGTTTTAATTAAAAATAAAATTGTACATTTACGTGGTTTTTTATATAATTAATGGAAGTCTATTTTGTATTTTAAATTCAAATCAAAAATAACCAAAAGCTTAAAGTATGTTCTACGCTTCTATCGTACATTAGTTGTAAAGTAAGAAATGTTTCAAACTGTACAGGCTTACAAAGCACTGTGTATATGGAAGGTACTCCAACTACTAACTCAAGTTAGGTACACTTACTAAATTTCGGTGACCCTCATAACACAATTATTTAACTTATTCACGGCCTTCCCTCTAAAGATTTCTGCGGCATATTCCATATTAAAATTTAAGCGGACCAATATTGAAATTTCAAGACATCTCTCATTTCAAATTACGGGATGACATCGCGATGTTTTATTCATTTTGAATTTTGTCTTATGAAAATCTTCACATTGTTATGTAGGATTTTGTATTATTTTACACATCATAATATATTCTTTACTATTTTATGGATTAAATATTTGTAAGTATAGTTATTAAACTATACATCTATGTATTTTGAAGGTGGTAGAACCCTTGTGGTTGGACTCCGGGGGCACCACCGTCACACCTATGTTTACCTTATAATATCACTAATAAGCACTGAGCTTTCAGCAAAAATCATATCAAATCATTCTCTTGAAAGTTTGAAGAAAACAATTGTGAAACAACAATCTTGAAACAATTACTCGGTATTGCTCATTTCGAACCACCAAGAAAAAAATAACCATAATTATTATCATTAATAACGTAAACCACATAGTTTAGAATATTAATTATAGATACAATAATAATTCAATTTACTCAAATTACTAGTAGACGTTTCAGTAGTATGAAGCACGCGATCAGAATGCGTAAAATCCGTGACATTTTGGCTACAAATCACCTGCCACTGGCCGTCGGCATGTCCATAGAATGTCTAGCGTTTAGGCTTAAGCTGTGTACACACTGGCAAAATTATAAGTTGATATTAATTTATTTAATTTATTTATATGGTGTTGATATAAATTAATTGTGGAAGTAGTCGGAATTCTTATATACTTTAACATAAACTTTAACTTCAAATACCTAGGTAATAACGGTTAAATACTGACAGGTTAGTAGATAATGTACAATTTAATTAGATGCGACATGTGCTGGATATGTAAGAAATAATATTGAAAAAATATTATGAAAAATAAATGCGAGATGAAAGCTTGTTTAATGAACATATCAAGACATTTCATTTCATTTTTAACGGTAGCAATGCAAGCGTGAACGATCTTACGTAAAGATAAAATATAGGTATTTGAGTTTTTCACAGCTATTTATGGGCGGTAGTAATTGATTACTATCAGGAGTATTGTGAGTATGTTTTGTACCTTTAACGTACAAAAAGTAATTAATTCTGTTTGTATATTTAACTCCTGATGTAAAAAAGGAGTGTTATAAGTTTGTAGTCTGTGAACATCATGTGAATCTATGTTGGTCTAGTAGTTCTAAAATTTGTTAATTGTTAATGGAATGAAATACGAATTTATTTATTTTAATTTAATTTCATATTATATAACTTAAATTTACATTGTACATACAGCCTAAGGCCCAGCTCACACTATTGATTGAATATTCAAACGCGCGACACGCGGTTTGATGCGCGGAATAAGCGACCGGTCGCTGTATTGTGACACATTTATTTCGACACGTAGCTGAAACGTGTGAATGATATGCATATATGTATGAACTAGCATCTAACGTAATCCATACATCCACCCTTTATTTCAGGCCTTTTCTAATGGATTTTGTTAATAATTGACCGTGGGTGTTAATGTTCCACG
Source organism: Urbanus proteus proteus (assembly GCA_018251915.1). Lineage (NCBI taxonomy): Eukaryota > Metazoa > Arthropoda > Insecta > Lepidoptera > Hesperiidae > Urbanus > Urbanus proteus. Next base: position 25,488 of record DWPV01000511.1, on the reverse strand, counting down.
GGAATACCCTTCAGTTTCCCGTCTAGATTTTGCCTCTTAGTCGCCTTATACGACCTTGATGCCGCTGCTAGACTACTAGCTGCTTTTTTACGACGATACGACAACTATACGAAGCAATCAGAATATTTTAATTCCTCTAGTTGACTCAGTAGATGATATTCTCTATGTACCTAACAAGAAAAGGTGGTAACAAAGGTGGATCTAATACTACAAGTATACTCTACTGTAGTAGAGTAGTACTGTAGTAGTACTCTAGTATATTCTACTTATTAAAATAGATTTAGTTAAATTTCCTTTTTTATATTAATCAGATTGGAAAACTGAATTTACACGTAAAACCAGAGTTTACAGTTTTCAAAACTCAAGAGTTTTAATGAAGTGTGGAGAATCCGCAATATATAAATATATAGAAATTTAGTGGTTGAAAACCGATGTCTGGGAGTTAAGCCTCATAGCCAGAACTAGCATCATACAATATTTTAATATAAACACGGTCTAATATGTTGGTAGGGATAATATGCTAGTAACTGTCCGGCCCCTGTCGTCCGCACCTGCGCCGTCTAAATTGAATCCTAGAGAATTCTAGCCTCTATGTTTCAGATGGAAATGAGGCCTTGGTGTTCACCTGGGCTTAAGTGGCTACTAGAGCCCTTTAAAACTTGTGGCGTTGTACTTTGTTACGATCTTTAGGCAAATGGATGCCTTTTTGTTAATAATATCAGAAGAAAAAAAGAGAGAGAGAGGTTAATTTTGGACAATATTAAAGTACCGATTCCAAAATTTAGACCATGCACATGCACATTTAGTATGCACATACTACAATAGCGAAGTCTCTTCACGTTATATAATTTCGACAAAAGCCATCATGTGTCGCTATATAGATAGAAATTTAATTTAGATCAGTACCAGAATCACATTTAATTCTACCGTGAAGGAGTTTATGTTTCTCGTTGGAAGGTGTGCATGTCGGTTCACATACATACATAAATAGTGACTAACTGACCATCTTAGTCTTCAAGCAATACATTTTTTTATAATAATATATTTTGTGTATAAGGCAGATGGGCTACCTGATGCAAAGTAGCCACCACCGCCTATGGACGTTTGCAACACTAGAGGAGTCGCCAATACATCGCCGGCTTTGAAGGAGAGCTCTTGTAATCGACTTCGATAAGAACCAATGTAATTAGTCCAGTTGATTACAGAAGTACATGGGTGGCACTGACCACTTGCCATCAAGCGGATTGATTGTTAGTGATTTCACAATAAAAAAAAATCCTTTTAGGGGAGTCATTTTTGAAGTGAAGACAGAGTTTAATGAACTTTGCCCGGACCTCTATATCGCACTTCTGTGGTCACTTCGGTGCTTCACTTCGGACAAATGAAGTGGAAAATGTACTTGGGAACTTTCAAGGAAAATAGAAATACTTTCCATTCTTTGTAAAAGCTTTTTGAGCGTAAAATATTCTAACAAAATATATAGAACTAGCTTTTGCCCTGACTTCGTTTGTGTTGTGGCAAGAAACACAATGAAATGGCTGCAATTTTTCAATAGAAACTTTTTTATTTGTGTGATTTTTTTTCTATTTTTGTAGTATTGTTACACCTTGTAAATAATACTTATGCTTTTGTTAGCGCTGTTATCAGTTATCATTATTGATTCAGTTATTGACTTAGCTAATAAAATATTGGAATATTTCACTTTAATGATGATCAAATTAAGATATTCCACTTTTAACTCCAATAACAAGATTTTAGACACAAAATACTTATTACAAAATCAGTCTCGTACTATATGCGAACAGAAAACTGACAATAATTTAGTTCTACATCAAAGTATCACTATTTTTAAGTTATTTTTTTCAGTCACACGTGTCATTACTATACTTTGATCAAAGAAGTTAAAAAAGTCTATATGCTACTAGGTACGTTTATAGACTAGGCTGATAGTAGCAGTATTAAGCGCATTTACGTTATATACGACTTACGATACATATAGTCATGAGACATTAACTAAACTTTAGTTTCTGGTTTTAATTTAACTATTTAGTTAAGGATTACAGCGTATTAGTGGCCTACTTCTGATAGGACGATTATTCTATCTAAGGTGTCGCAGTGGCCACTTACCAATAGGTGGACTGCATGTGCCTTTGCTGCCTCTAATCATAAAAAATACGGATCCGAACGTTAACCCGGGCGCTCTGCTTTGTCTTCATTTTGATTGTCTATTCGTCTTTTCATAATGTCTTGTTTCGGAAACTACCGGAGAACTGAGCCAGTTTTAATTAAATTGAGCAGATAATAAGCATATTTAATAAACAAGGCCGGGCAAGGAGTACTATCATCTTTGAAGCCAAGATTGAATATATTTAACTATCAATTGCGAATATAATAAAATGCGAAATAATGAAAATATATAGGTAATGTTTTAAAATAAATTCAACTGACTACTACTATGATTTGATATAATATGATTAAGTAAAAATTTAATATATTTGGATGGCCGACAATTACTTACTACTTACCAACTGACTGAAAATCTTCATTATGTTAGTTACTCGTACCTGAAATAGTCTTCTATATGAACGCACCCTACTCCAGTTTGAGTTCACGTTACTATGTTCCTAGTATTTCTGTCTGTTCTTTGTGCACTCTCTTTTGCGTCTATTTCTCGAGCAGGCACGATCGGTCCCTACGTTCATTGCTTTCTACACCATTCGTTTGTTAACAGAGCTGTACAGAGAGCAGAGTAACTCATAAAACCAACTTGTCTTTTAAAGGTTCTGAAAATTTCGTTTGGTTTGGAAAATATTTGAATGTTCCTCCTATAAGCTCGAGTCTCACAGTCATATCCTCCCATTACTCCCATAAACAATTTTAATTAAATCCAAATAAAATGAGTCTTATTTGAAGACAGCCACAAATGAGTTTTAAAGGTGGTAGAGCCCCTTGTGGTTCGACTCCGGCGGCATCACTGCCATAGCTATTTCTGACTTATAACAGTAGTGTTCAGCCCTGCTGTGTTCTGATTTGACAGGTAGGGTAGACATACTCATCCGAGGCGTTCCAACTTAGTCCTCAGGGGTAGTAACGCATCTGTGGCCGAACTCAGGTAGGATTGTGATCTTATCTGGGGTTGATTACAGATGTCCAGGGGTAGCAGTGGCCACTTACCATGTATGCTCGTTTGCTCCAATTTTATAAAAAAATACTCTTTTGCTACTTCCGTCATAAAAAGGATATTACTTTGGAGGACCGAATTGGATAGCCTCCTGTAACAAAATCTCCAAAGAAAAATATAGCAGCGCTTAAGACAACTGTTATTAGACAGAAACGGGAAGGGTGATGGTGCCACCAAAGCCAATCCATAACAGGTTCTACCACTTTACAAATGCTTTGTATTTAAATACTTTTACGGTTCCACTTTACATTGGTTGGTCGATTTCTTTCAAAAAATCTCACGAATTCTGCAAGCGTTCTGTCTGCCGCGCCATCTTTTTGTTTCTGCGCTTTCATCTTAAAAATTAATTGCAAGTGTCGATTGTAAAGTTATTGTTTGATATTTGTAGAGAAAAATAACTTTGTAACAATGTTGCGGAAAATTTTAGAGTTTCTGGACTTTTTGCTCTGCGAAGCGTTTTATTTATTGTGTAACTTACTTGTACAAATTGAGGAGTTTCAGGAAATTCTTAGTTTAACTGCCGTTTTAAGTTTCAAAGTGTTAGCTGAATTTTAGCTGCAGATATTACTGAGAGCGATGAAGTGCTCGTATATACCTCCGAGTGGTATTTTATGTTGCTCAGCATCCGTAACCAAAATTAATTGTAGTACAGAATAAAATACAAACCGTAATAGAACTTAATACTCATATTTTAAAATTTGTATAAATTGTAACTTGGCATAACAGTGCCCCCGCCAAGTCGAGCGTTTTATTTTACACTAGCTTTTGCCCGCGGCTTCACACGCTACTCTACAATATAATGGATGTTATTATACATATACACATTCCTCTTGAATTACTCTGTCTCTTTAAAAAATCGTATCAAAATCCGTTGCGTAGTTTTAAAGATCTAAGCATACATTGGGACAGACTGCGGAAAGCTACTTTGTTTTATACTATGTAATGAAGTCAATTCCAGCCCATTTAGCATAATTTAATGCTTTTTTAATAAAAAAAAGTAGAAAAAATGATTCAACGGTTTAACAATTTATGGTGAGGAAATAATTTATAGATGCGTATAATATACGAATACTCGAAGTCTACAGCACCATTTGACCTACAAAACACCCATAATACATTATACCACATAATGTTACCTTTGGCATCATTGATTTCAATCGCCACTTTGAAACCGAACTCCCTATAATGAAATCAGTTCAGACACTGAAATTTTCTCTGCAATTGTGTGTTGCAGAATTTCCATAGTAGATTGTATCGATGTTTGATTATAAGTCGATTGAGCAACGTCGGTAGGACGCCTCATCACGGGGCCGATAACGCTTCGAACACAACGCCGGATAGTTCATAGAGCACACATATTGCACTGGTTATTACATTGGCTTCCTTATTAATTCTTTCAAGTCTGCGTATTTAACTAAGTGACTTCTTGGGATAATTGTTAGCTAACTTGTATGTCATGGAAGTATGTGTGTAAATGTAAGACATTAAAGATGCTTACAATTTAAGATATTTCCCGCGTCATTTTTATAGAGTACTGTTGCGTTTTAAATATAAATTGAATTGATTGACAAGGATAGAGGTTATTGAACTATTGAATCAATTGTTTTTATTAGTAAGCGCGTAAGTTAGGACTTTTTAGGTGACTATTGTAGCCCATGCGAGAGCACGAAATTCGCGACCTACAGATATTTAAACTTATTCTATCAGTCAATCATTCATTGATTCTATAAAGGTCTTACTGTAACTGTCCTGGCTTGTTAGTTCATGTGTCAATTTCCAAATAATGCATTAATATCTTCATTATATTGTGGAATGTATAGAAAGTACCTGTTGGTTATCCGCTACGGCCGTGTGTATCAACACAAGCAATAGACCGGCCTATTACACCGCGCATGCAACGTTCTAAGCACATGCAAGCTGGCTGTTACGTGCCAGAGATCGAGCTGTACTGTGTGAATTAGCATGCTTACATATAATAGATTCTAAATTGTAGCTTCTGGTTCTAGTGGTTTATGTTACAAATAGACTTGAATTAATTAAGCGATCTGGATAAGATGTTTGATGGTGATATGATTGTATTGGGTGATGTAGTCGAGCATGTCTAGGGTAGAGAGACATTAAACATAATTAAGACAATGTTATGAAAATTATTGAATTATAGATTACTAGCCAATCCCCGCGGTTTCAACCGTGTTAAAGACGTCAGAAGGCATACATATTTAAGTACTAGTAATATTCATACATGTTCATGTAAATATAGTAGGCTCCGTAAAAAACAAACAAATCTATCCAACAGGAACAGTACATATTTTCGGGATAAAAAGTAGCTCATATGTTATTCCAGACTATAATCTATCTCTATACTAAATTTCATCCAGATTCGTTTAGCCGTTCTAAAGTTATAGAGTAACATCCATCTGTCCATCCTCACAAACTTTCAGCTTTATAATATTAGTAAGATGTGCTGATATTTGGTATGAATGCCGTATACTACATAATAATATGCCAGATTTTTATTTAAATCATAACATCCAGTCGATACATCAAAATTGTAATCAATCTCATTAGAGCTAAATTATAATTCCTAATGCAAAAGTTTCCTTCCTTAAAAATATAACATACCAGTGCTTGCCACCATGTTACATGGCAGAAATAGGCACAGACTTAGATTATGTTTCACTAGAAATAGATGACCAATAGTGCCGTTGCTATGGAACTATGACCACTTTTGGAATATACGGAATAGCACGAGAAATTCATAGTAACGGGAACTCGATATTTTCTACAGCGATATGGTTACAATTTCCTTGAAGGCCTTCCTCGGTCTACGAAGAGACCAGCATCCGTTTTGGAATTAAATAGCCCGGGAAAATCAAAATGCAAATTATGTTAAGTAAAGTGTTTTTAGATTACTGTGTTTGGAAACGCTCGCATTTTTCTTTTACTATTATTATGACATTTTTTTTTATTTTAGAGCAAAATTTGTATAAATAAAAAATAAACGTGCTTTTTAGTATATTTCAATTGTAGAAATTTTTGACGTGAACGTATTTTCATACGATACCTATAACTAAAATGCAATTAAATTTAGAGCGCGGGATGTTACCTATCTTTAGATAAGTATTCCTTTATACTTTTTAAACACGGGTGAAACTGCGGTAATCAGCTGGTTGTAATAAAAAAAACATATTGTTTTACTTTACACACGTTTTTCACACTTGAAAAAATACTAAATAAAATTTTTGTAGTCAGATCTCCGAAACATTTTTTGCCAATAAAACATTATTCAAATCTAAAATTTTAGAATCTACGAAACGGTGTTTGAATATTAAAATAATTCAGTTAGTTTTGCTACTATTTAAATAAAATGATTTTTAGAAAAAATGAATGTAGAAATATTAAATTGTTTCACAAATATTTCGGGAGGCTGTATTTGAACAGTTGAGTTTGAAAATTGCGTTAATATTTATTTACTAATACTTTAGCAAACAAATCATAACTAATCTAATCTGTTTTACGAGAATAGCTTTCTGGATTAAGAAGTATGGTAAAGCAAAAACACTTCTTTAATGTATTACCCTTGCCTAAGAAATTAAAACAAATAACAACTATGTATGTTCCAACTCACATTTACAAATTTAAGATTTGTAATAAACACTTCATAGATCTTCTATTCTTCATAGAATATTAATAATAATATTCTTATATTGTTACATTTCCCAAATCACACATATGTGGAAGTGATCGTTCGACTTAAAGTGGACCACATATTCATTTGTTATTTAAAAAAAAAAACAAAGCAACAAACCCAGTTTTAATTCAGGGGACACTTATACCCACAGATGGGATTAAAAAACTAAAAACTCAGTTCGAGTTGAGAATAACGCACCTGCAGTCAGAGTCAGATGTCCTCAACATTTTCCGAGCGGAATTTTTTCCGTGCGAAAAAGTCGCGTAACATTTTATTGTTTCGCCGCTAAGAGTTAAGAGATTAGCGGGAAGCCTATAACGGTGGCAGTAAAAAACCGCTTCAGCGCTCATATATTTCGCGCGGTGGCTTTTTTCGGTATGCTTTTTCATTTCAAAAGATACGTTTATTCATTTACTAGCCGTGTTCGTTAGCGCTTATGCGGGGATAGGAGTCTTTGTTTCGTCCCTACATTTGAGGGATTTTTAAATTTTGAATCATAAATGTATTTTGAATATTGTTTTGTTGAAATAAGCACCAAATATTGTGCACATCTGACGACATTCTGTAGGCTTTGACTGTGATGATACTATCTCCATATAACAGCTGTACGTAAGGGCTGGGACGAGCTTTGATCTACATTGTGGTAGGTAAGTTAGTGTAGCCCGTGGACATTCGTAATAAACTAGGATTGGATTCTTATCTAACAGCATCCTAAATGCGTTGGTACTGAGTTGAATTGTCTCGTAAAAGTGTCCCATAGTGTCCCTTTCTTATCACGCCCTTTAACTTAAAACATAGCGACGCAGTTGTTATAAGTTCAAACTAGGTGAGGCGGCGATGCCTCAGGAGTCGAACCACAAAAGATAATTCCATCTTCATTCGTATTTTTATATATATGATCGAAGTAGAAAACGAGCATGCAGTCCACATGATGGTAAGTAGCCACTGCCACCCATGGACTTCTGTAATCAACAGAAAGATCAATGTCCTACCTGAGGTTGACTTTGCAAACATAAATCATATTTCCACCTTCATTGGTGTTATCAAACCAATTAAAATGTAGCAAACTTCTACTTCACTTATTCACTTGTTTTAATTTTCATAAAGTGAACAAAATGCCTTCCGAAAATCGAAACAATATTTCAAGTTTCTGAGCACACAATTGTAGATTTTTACTATTTTGAGTTGTATTTTACTGGGGGTCCGCGGGAACGAAACATCAGCCGGCAGGTTTATGTGTTCCGTCGCTTTGTTACCAAATGTTTCTGCTGGAATTATGATACGGTTGTGCGAAACTACGTATGTGCTGGGTTTTTTGTGTGTCAACTTTCTGCGGGTTCGTTATTTTTGTTTTTGCAACTTGTTTTTTGTTTGTGAATAAGATGTGTTTAGGTGTATAGTACTTGAAATAAGCTATGATTTCTGATAAATTATTTATTGTATGATTTTAAAAAATATGGGTGTTACAACCATGTGGGTATTAAATTGTTTGTATGGTGGTTTTAGATAATGTTAACCTCAATACCAGAATTTTCATCTTTTTCACCGTTATCATAACATATAGATAAAGTTCCGCATCTTAAGTGTAACCTTTAGTTATCTTTAAATCAAGTTATTTATTACTTACAATTTATTTTGAGCATTGGCACTAACATTGACTTTTTCAGGTTTTTAATACCTGAAAAAACAATGTTCTAATTATAGCGAAAGTCGTCTATAGTAAGCGAAAATAATGCATAGTAGACAGTTTTGTGAACACGAAGAATTTTGTGCGTTCTTTTTTACTAGATACTTCAAAATATATGTTTTCTAGTAAATAAAAGTACGCGCCTTGCGTATATTACATTACGTTCTAGCCTTAAACTAAAAAGAAAGATGAAGCTCCACGGAACAGTGCTTTAAATAAAAAATACTTAATTTTGGATTAACTTCATCGATTTATGTGATTTTAATTATATTTCTCAACTTACAGACACACAATGATATTTTTATCCAAGTGTTTAATTGCAACATACAACAACATAATGACTGATTATAAATTCTTCTTTCTTTTAAATGCCATTGGTGTTGTTTTATTGTATGTGTGCATAATTTGTGTTTATTCCACGAGTTGGTAGAACGTGATATTTATCAATATATTGTTCTAGGGGCTATCTGCATTTTTTGTCTGAGGTTTTAATAGAGTTTTTGCTCGCATTTTGTTGATCATGAAAATAATCTCATCAACGTATCATATGAAAACAACCGCAATGCAGGTGAAGTTAAGTTCTAAGATTTAGAGGCAGAAACTTGATAGAATAATTTTATTAATATGGTAATAAAGAGAAATTATGCATGTTTTAAGTTTTGTGGTAAATGCAAATATACACGATCTATCGAATCGAAATAGGTTAAAATTAAAATTAGTACATAACAAAAACTTATTAACTTAAAACTATTAAGATATGTATTCAAGAACGAACCCAATCAAAGAACTTGCAGTTAATTAAAAAATAACTTACATTTCATTTGTCACGCTCGTAGTAATATTTTGAAGTTATGGAAATACATCTAAACTTTTCAAAGGTGTTTGAAACTACCTCTACTTTTAAAAATATGTATATTTATATTGACATGTTTCGAAGTATCGAGGTATATAAATAAGCGTCTAATGAAGAAAAAGTTTAGTAATAATTCATCGCAGTTGAATAACAGCGAATTCATACGAGCATTATTCATGATCAGAAGTTAGTAAACAATAAATAATCATGGGGAGAAATTTATGGAAGTAAATTGCGAAATAATTAGGCGCTCACGCTCATTATTTATCGCTTGAAGGAATTAAGTACGTACGTGGCGGTTACCCTGTTTTTACAGAAACAATACTGTTTTCTAACTCTATCTAAAACAGATCCATTGCTGGGAGAATGTGAAATATTAAAGATCAGAGTTTTTTATATGATTGAAGTAGCAAACGAGTATACAGTCCACCTGATCGTAAGTGGCAACTGCCGCCCATGGGCAATTGTAATCAACCCCCAGATAAGATCTGTTATCTGAGTTTGTTAATTTTCTACTCAAAATAACAAAATGAAAACACAATTACTTGTACAGTCCGAGTTGAAAATTGATGTACGAACACACATGATACACGACCCATTGACAAGGTATAAGAAATAATATATTTATATAGGTTAATGTAAATAAATATATATCAAATAATTTTACAACTTAACATCAGATGTATTATAACACTAGTTTTTACCCGCGGCTTCGCTCGCGCTAATGTGTACATTTTCACAAAGAGCCCGTAGGTATCAAAGTAGGTTGTAGGTATAAAAGTTACTCTTCTATCCCTCGGGAATAGTACGTTTTTTCGGGATTAAAGGTATTCTATGTCCTTTTCTGGACCCGTTACTATGTGTGTGCAAAATTTCATAATGATCGGATGAGTAGTTAAGCATGAAGGCGTTACAAACAAACAAACAAATAACGGACTTTCGCATTAATAATATTCTATTGTAATATATCTGATCTATTCGTCCTCGAATATTCTGGATTTAAAATCCTGCGATAAAAGAAGTGAAGGTTGATACACAAAATGTAATAAATGATGGAGGTCACGACTCGGCATAAGGAAAATTATTAAAAGAGGGATGATAAATAATTTTACACCCCGCAGTTCGGGATCAAGTGATTTTTGTTACTTTAATTTAATTTGTACATTTTATCGTTGAACGTTTCAATTGCACGGGAATGTATAACCACAAATCCGCGATTAAAATCAGTTACAACACATTCATTTTAATGTACGATCATTATGGGAACGGAAAAAGTATTTTAGTTAATCCTATGATCTGTATTTGCATCTGTTAGGTACTGTTTGGAAAAATTGGTTTATTGGAATATTTGTATGAGTATTTTTTTGGCGTATCTCATTTATATTAATGTTTTTTTTTGGTTTCACGTAAAAATACTTTTTTATAGGAACTTACATATACCTAATACTTTATATAATAAGAACTCTTGTTTGAAGGGCAGGGTCATCGTTGTGGATGAGTTCAAGATTTCATTAACTAAAGCCAAGGATGTGGCTGAAATATTTTGTCAGTTGCTTAATTAGTTTGTTAATAATTTAGCGACAACTTTCGAAAGAGCGGCCGTGATAAGTTGGCAACCTTCGGATTTCCCCAAAAAAAGTTCATATTTTGTAAAAGTAAATATTACATTTAATTATAACATTTTTTCTAAAAAGATTTAAAGTTGACTCTGCATAGCTTTTACTCGCATATTCTCTTTGTAAAACGTCAGATCGTCATGGAATCAGAATACACATAAAAAACCATAGAAAAAGGCCGGACGTAAAACTATTAATCGTCCTTCCTCCGTACGCTCTACGAACATAGATATGTCCATCTAACAAAAATTTCGGTCCCAAATTGGTTCCATACACGCCGGCCCATCCCGCTGCGTCCGGAAACAGGCGCATGGAAAAAACGGTTCACGAAGAGTAATTGAATGCGTGAGGTTTACGAGACATTCGTTTTGGGCTGGTCTGGCAGTGTGATCATTTATTCGTTTGACTCACTATGCACTCTCGAACGATCGAAAAAATAGCACCAGTCGATTTTCATTGCACGCTACTAAAGTGGAGGGATATCCTTAACGACTTACAGCGAGCAATGGATATCCCGGAGAGATACAGAAAAGTATTAGGACTTTCGTCGTGGGGTAACGCAATTACGACGCGGGGCGTGTAAAAATCTGAAATGGAGCGGCAACACTCGCAAATTGCGAATGTCCCCCGGGACTTCGTTGACCTGCAGTTAGAATCGGTGCGTCAGTAAATCTTAACGATTTTGAAAACGTGTTTCCCAACCAAGCTTTCCAATTGGGAGTTTCGAAAATGTTATTGTTGGAAAATGGCGAATTGGCGCTTTCGGTGAATGTTAATTGAATCTGTTTTGTTTGGGGCCATATTTTTATTGCGTTTTTGTTGAATTGCTTACAATCGTGTAATGTTGATGACATTGTATTTATTGAGAAGGGACAAGCGAAAAAATTCAGATACTTTTTGAAATCAAACTTTGAATCTTATTAAATGTATTGGAAAGCAAGGCTGTAGTATAGCCACTTGTATTATAAGACGAAGTGTCATACCTCCTACATCGTTCTACAGAGCACGATATCGTATCACAGAGTGTGTGAGGTGCTGTACAAATAAAAACTATCTATTACTATAATTATATTAAAATAACGAATTGCTTCTTTTAGCATTTATTATCCTTGATATTACTTTATGTCATGTGTTAAATATTATAATCTTGCCTTGTACCTTAACCTTGCCGATTAAGCCCACCCTTCATAATAGGTTTTTTCTACTATGTTGCTCCCACAAATGACCTTCGGTTTTCCTTCATGTCATAAAATCTGATATTAAACTTGGCTTTAAAGCCTGTCGTATCTCAGGGCATATCCAATCAAACTTTGATATGCAAGAGAGTCGTAAAGTCTTACTTTTGATTAGCAGTCTCCAAACCTGATGGAATATGTCGTAAAATAGGCATCTACGCTGATCAGGGTTCAGCCGGGGGTGAACCTGAATGTTTTAAGGGTGATCTTGGGAAATTTTGATAGAGTCGTGCCCATATGTCAAACGATTTATGACCGATGTCATTTGGTTTCACCAGCTATTTTGTCCGTATTTTTCAGTTCCCTTGTATGAATAGTTTTAGTATTATTATTAGTATGACAAAAGATTTATTATAGGCTTTTAATAGCGCGTTTGAAAAATTATAATTCATTTGCTAATCATAAAACCCTAATTAGTATTAGTATAGTTAGCTAACATGAATGCAGTTTAGGAAATAGGTTCTAGAATACCGATGAAAAGGTTAAGTTTTTGGAGAAACTGAAAATATTTAGAAAAATGTGTTTTCACAAAGTTGTAAGGACAAAAAAAGTAAACTTTAAAAAAATGTTATAAATAAATGAATTTGATCCTTGTAATGTAAGTTGTCTTGTGTCATTCAACTTAGCGTAAAGATGTCAACAATCTGCTATAAATTTTCGAAGTTTTATGACTCGTGAACTTAGGATTTTTGTATGCAAAAGCTTTAGAGGATGAAAATTTACGGCAATTTAATGTGTTTGGATAGGATCCCAAAAATAATGTTATTCAGAAGATTTACAACTTGAATTTATCGATGGCTGATATAGTCTTTTCAAGTATTTTTGGAGTTATGTTCTGTTCAATATATTTTTAATTTGTCGATTTTCTCTATCAGGACCACTGGAGGCCTATTATATATCGAGTTAGCTATGTACTTTCAAGGTACTTGGTCTTTACGTGTATGTTTTAAGTCCTTTATGGAATTGCTAGAAATATTAAGTATTTTACATAGGTGAGTCAAAACTCTAAAGTTTTGATGTACGTTCATATTTTCATTGTTTTCATATGCAAGTATATCTTATGCTCTTCAGTATAAACTCTACTTTTTAAAAATACCTATGTATAGTAAAAATATTTTTCATTGTATTTTCTGTTAGAGTTATTTTACCTTAATTTAGTTTTGCTTTTATTTATATTTTATAATATCATATACTTTAGATATTGTTCAATTTAATTCCCCATTATAATTCTCTCGGCTATCTCGGGAAGGTTGTATGTATCCTGTTTTCATTATCTCAAATGGTTTCAGCATACGTTAGGTATAATTAACATTTTTATTGCCCATTTGCATAGTAACGTGATAAGTCTTGAATTAAAATTTATTGGGGCTTGTTTAATTGCCGCGTCGGTTTGATTTACGTCATGCGTTGGGAAACGCCTAGATCTATGTTCTTTTATATATTGATACCATAAAACGTTTTATTTATAACTAGCTGATCCCCGCGACTTTACCCGCGTTAAAAAGTAAAAAGGAATATATATTTAAACATAACTGAAATCCCGTTTTCCCTTGAGGGGGCACGCATGCACGTGGGGTGCGGTCTAACGCTTTTTTCAAAAATTAAAGTAGACTATGTTACGCCTTAGACTTTATGTTTTCTTCCAATGAAAGTCCCATCAAAATCGGTCCAGCCGTTTAAAAGATTACTACAGCCAAACAGACAGACAACAAAATTAAATTGCATTTTTGTTATAGGTATCATGTATACTTTCATATGTATATTTTGAAATCACACAGTCATTTATTTGTATGTATAGATGGAAGTTACTTAAGGTTAGAATACCTTAATAAATGAATACATTCTATAAACATTTTTGAAGATTTCCTTTGTAGTCTATTTTTGTCCTTTACATAATTATTTTAATATTCTGATCTTAGTCTTGGTTGATTATAATGATGATAAACCTTCGTACATTTATATGAATTTTTATTTGAAGCCAGGTAGGGTCGTTATAATTGTAAAGAATGGGGTTTGGCTGTAATCTTTAAAAAGGAGTGAGTACCTACAGTAAGCTTTTAGTAGTTATTAATTACTAGCTTTTACCCCTGGCTTCGCTCACCTTCCTCTTGAATTACGCTATTTATTAAAAAAAGCATCAAAATAAAGGATTTTGATAGTAGTTTCAAAGATCTAAGCATACATAGAGACAGACAGACAGCGGAAAGCTACTTCGTTTTATACTATGTAGTCATGATATCTGACAGAAGTTAACAACATTGCATATAGAAGCATTTTTATAGAAGAGTATTAGGATTTATATGGACACAAATAAACCAAAGACAGGATTTTGGAAAAAATCTTTAAAGGGTTTAATAGGATTCAAAAATACAATGTTTTACAGCATCTTACAGAAAAAAAAGGATTTTTACGTAATTACAACTAACAGCCTGTACTGTGCGCTTCAGTTTAATTTATTCTGTAAGTATGTCACCTGACAGTTGAGAACTAATTTGGGGCGATAAATCTCGCCGCGACCGACGTGTCGGTGGAATTAACCCGCTGCGGCGCTTGTTATTAGTTATTAGTTGGTTGACGGCGCGGAACGAGTTCTCTAATTAGACTGCGCTTAAAAAGTAGATAATTAATTAAATAAATAGTGGAATATTCGCGGATTTTTATATTAATTATTTATGAGAAGTCTTAATCCAATATTTTCCGTATTTTTGTTTCGTCTATTTTAAGACAAAGTTACATAGAAATTGGTTCAATTGTATTTATGAATCACTACAGGCTGCAAAAAAATATTGAAAACAAGTTAATTTAGCAACTATTATATTATTTTATTATCTTTCGTTTTCTTTCAGAAAGTCTTTTCATTTAAAATCCATATTCGAGCTTTGAACACACGTTCAAGCAAACATTTGACTAGGGTCGACGTTATCGGACGCGATAAGGAGGAAATCATCATCATTATGGGAATACATAAAAATACAGAGGAAAAATTTAGGTGTCATACAAACAAATGAATTCCATTTATTGTATCGATAGAACAATTGACGCGTGTTATTAATCTAAACACTGAATGGATAAAAATAGACAGTTGAAAATTCCGTTTTCAAACGATATGAGTACGTTATAAAAATGGACAAACTATTCCACTGCAATGTCATAAAACGGTTATCGAAATAAAATTCAAAATCTATCACGTTATCGGACAAAGCAATTTTAAATGAAACGAGTAGTTGTATTAAAACTATTGTATACCGTTTCTAATCCCGCTCCGGTGGATTTGCATCCAATGAATATTTGTTCAAAACGTTTTGGCTGGTTGGATCGCTAGGGTTGTCAAACATGATAATTTTGTATCACTAGATGAAATCGATGGGTCTTAAAAATTTTTATTAAACTACTTACGCTATTTGCGTCCTATTTTTATAGAATCGTAAATTGCGAAGAGACTGCCAGTTAATTTTTGTGTATATGAAATGAAATGAAATATCTTTATTTTGCACAGGTTTATGATGGCACTTACAAATTTTTAATAATAGTAGGTACTTGCTTTACTTTATTTTACGGTCATGTACTATAGGAAAACCACCCAAACAACGAATTTATTAAATATAATTATAAATGTAGTGACTTAACACACAATCTTACAAGAGTAATCTTCATGTGTCATAAGAAATACCAATTTACTTTTTGGAAATTAAAGTAAAATCAGGGCTGGATAATATTGCCTATCGTTCAACAGTGGTCTCAAAATAATAAAACGATGCTCAACTGTAAAACGTATCGACGTATACGAGAGACGTATACGAGATATCAAATTCGGATCGTTGACAGCCCTAAGGCCCACGATTGTTAGTGGTTAAAACCAATTTGAACACGTTTCAAAAATACAACTCTCAGCTCTGCCGCGTTAAGATAAGAGTGAAATACAGGTTTAGTTAAAGTAGCTAGGGATAGTATTATCTGGTTTTGTTACTTAACTGTATCCCCGTTTGTCCGTCCGTTCTTCGATATCTTACCCCGTAATAGCAACCCTTGGTGGGTGCCGTGAATCTATGCAAATAAATAAAATTGAAATGTCCGTTCGTGATTTTTATTTTTTTTATACTCAATACATATGGAAATATACACGATACCTACAACACAATTGCAATAAAAAATATCTGTCTGTTTGGCTGAGATAATCTTCTAAACGGCTGAACCGAATTTGAGGGGACTTTCACTAGAAGATAGCTGAAGGTCTAAGGCGTAACATAGGCTACTTTATTTTTTGAAAAGTCACAAAAGCGCGGCATATCCCTTACGTTTAAATATTTACGCCTCTTTAACTCATTAACGCGGGTGAAACTGCGGGGATCAGCTAGTAGTACTTAATAACAAAACAATATGTATAACATTATCAAGTAATGTATTACATATAAAACATAGGAAAAAATTATTTATTTAAAGTATTATTTTTACTTTATATTAATTAAATTTTACTTAAATTGAACTAGTAGATACGCTCATACTATACATTGCAGATCAAACACATATTTTGTTATGTTTTTAAACACAATTTATTTTGTATGTAACTAAACTTATCAACATGAACATAATAATGTTTTCAAAGCCATGAAGGGGAATGGAAAAGTCTTGTCTTCTAGAGATAATCTGTCTTACAATAAAATTTTATGTGAAACTTTTCCCAAACTGATGAGTATCCCGATAATAAGGGTTTTTCATACATAGCTAAAATCAGTAGTCTGAGTGGTTTTTAGGGTTCTGTATCCAAAGGGTAAAACGGGACCAAGGATCGCTCTGCTACAGGGATTCTTTTGAACCGTAATAAATATACAATTGAAATGAAGGCAAAGTGTATTGACGATATAATAATAAAAACTAAAAATAAATAATACACAAGCTATCGGTATTTTTGGCAAATTTCTGTTTATTATTGAAACTAATAGACACTATATTTTTAAAATATTTTATACCTTCTATAACAACAAATACTAAAAATATAAAAATTAAAAAGTGAACATTCGATGGTACTGAACAATCCTTATCTGAATTCTTGTGTGAACGAACACTTGGCTAATTATTTGAAGCAGTTTATAAATTCAGAGCCGCAGACGAAATATCCAAATTAAATTCCAATAAAACTAGATATATTTTATTTTATGTAAAAAGTTCATAGGCATTTTTCATTTTTAGCCTCAGATAAATAAAATAGGTAGATCTATCATTCCTAACAAAAAAATGACACCATTTTTAAAACGGTCAAGCTATAAAAGTGATTATGTGAGGGTAAATATACAAAGGTGCTGACCTGAAACCAAGCTAGTTTTGTGTGTGCATATAAATACATAAAAGTAGCGTGGTTTTTTTGCTTCACTCAGATACAAGGCGGTGAGTAATCTACCTATTTTATTTAACTGAGTTTTTAGCAAATAATTTTGAAACAAGCCTGCCACGATTAAAAGCATTGTCAACATTAGTCATTTGGAGTCTAGTCATGTCCTACAGAATTCAATTGGCGATCACCCAGACAAAGGACGAAGGCGCCTGACCTCCAAACGACATAATTCTATCTCGTTAACGTCAGACCATCTGACGTTTTATCTCTTGGTTCTAGTATCTCTACTAATGTTCTAAATGTGTTTGTTGGTCTGGTTTTTCATTTAGCGGTCATCGCGAACTATGTTTTTCTTTTGAGATTCGCCTTTGAGAATCAATAAGACTATAAATAGAGATATACTGGTCACAGATATTGTTACTCTGAAGGACTAAGATGGAAAAAACTGCCAACAAATTCCTTCTACCCCTGCCTTCACACAAAACATGAGAACTGCTTAACGCAAGATGCGGCGTTGGAAATATCATAGATGTAATCATCATCATCAACTCATTATTGTCCCACTGCTGGGCACGGGGCTCCTCTCAGTGAGAGGGATTTAAGCCTTAGTCCACCGCGCTGGCCAAGTGCGAATTGGTAGACATCATAGATGTGATCAAACAAAAAAATGTTTTTTTTTAATTATGTAATTTGTCTGTTTGTCTTTTAGACCAAGGTTTATTTAAAGAAATCTGCTGCATTCAAAACGTAAACGATGAAATACGTAGAAGAATTTCATTACGTAAACATAGTAGGTATATATGAACGTATTTTAAACGATGTAGTGATATTACAAGAATTCTAGCGACGGTGTAAAGCTTACATTTTCGTGTTTCGGAGGGCAGTAAAACGCACTCGGCTGCCAGCATCCGATAATTTGGTTAAGGGTCTATGCGCATGAGCAGTTCTTAAGCTGTTAAGTGAATGCTCGTTAAGCTGTTAAGTTTGAAGTTAAAACCTTGAACCTGCAAGTAATTGTTACAAACTAATAAATTAACCATATTTTTGAGAATGGAAAAGCAGACGCTTCAAGGTGGCAAGTACAATTTTCTTATCCGCCGTGGTATGGGTATGAAGTGAAAATTGGTTTGATGAATATATTTTTATAGGGTTGAAGTAGTGATAATGATAACTTAATAATAGCGTGCCCGATTAGTATGCCGATGGTATTGACCATGCTAATGGTAAGTGGTTACTATGACCCATTGACATTACATACAACTTCGTTGTAAAAAAAATTAAATGACGTTAATAAATTCAAGATTGGGCCGCTCCATAGTAATTTTTTTATCTACCCCATGTTATAGTAAAATACGAAAAAGCTTTTCGAAAAAAAATAAGTATAAATATGCTAAACTAGATGATCCCGCGGTTTCATCCGCGTTAAATAATGAAAAAGGAATACTTGTCTAAACAATCCGCGCTCCCGCGAGGGGGCCGAGGGGGCGAGGGGGGGGTATAGTAGTCTATTTTACGCATTAAACCTTCAGCTATCTGCCAGTGAAAGTCCCGTCAAAATCGTTCCAGCCGTTTAGAAGATTAGCTTAGCTAAACAGACAGACAATTTTTTAAATTGCATTTTCGTTATAGGTATCGTGTATACTTTAATATGCATTGAGTAACAAAATGTTATTTTAAAATCACAAACAGACACTTCAATTTTATTTATTTGTAGATAAACACCTCTGAGTGCGCATAGACCTCCGCTGACCACGACGAAGACCGCGGAGCAGACTGTGAATACGGAATTGCATCCGAACAAGATATCATACCCGTCTATTTTACACAAAGGTCTAGTTCAACAATTAATTTTACTTTACAAAGTATGCAAGCAGAAATAGGACATAGTATGTATGTCTATATATTCTGATGTTTGGCTTTAAATGCGTTTGATATTGAATGTTCATATTCAGCTCGGTTTTTGCAGTGATCATGCGACCATTCTAACGATAGTTTGGGAAATTATTTATATCTTTTGAAATGACGACTTAAAATTGTGTATTTAATTAACATTTTTTAAATTATGTTTTACTCTGTATTATTGCTGTTATTTTTACCGACTTCGAAAAGAAGGAGGTACTGTATTCGTATGTATGTATTTTTATATTCAAATATATATGAAAAGAAATAGGAATAAAACATACGATAAAACATAATATTTATGGCATATGTTTATACTTTAAAATTGTTTAAATTAATGCTGTAATAAACGCTTCTTTATTTATTTCTATTGTTATTTTTATCCTACGGCGTGAGAAGGAGGTTACTAGTTTTTGATCGTATTTATAAAAATAAGTTTGTATAAATACAAACAAAATTACCCGCAGTCGGGTAAAGGGGTTGCGGCTAAGCTATGTATTAAACCTGGCCTTTGTCATAATAACAAAAACCATTCAAACGTTGATAAATATTACACTGAATTCAAAACAACATGAATAATCAAAGAAATTTGCATTAAAATCCTTTCGAATGGCATAATTATATCAATGCTAATTTATGACACGGCTGAAAAAACTGCCATGACAGCAAGTATAGAACAGAAGTATTAGCATAAAACACGGTGCATGGTTACGGTGACCACAAGGTCCTATGCTGAGGAGATTGTCCTATTTTCAACCATCAGTCCCATATGGAGGGATTGTGTCATGTTTTACATCCGTCCGAAAAAAAATATTAATTAAAAAAAATATTAGGAAAGGTAACATTATGTTAATCGTAGAATTAGAAGTCATTATTTCGCTTAGCACTAAAATATTATCTTAGAGATTAGAGATAGAAGAAAATAAATTACCAGTTATATTTATTATTTGTACGTGATTTATTTACGTTAAATATTTTATCTCCTTTTTACTTTTTTACCTATTGTGTAAATTAGTAATTCGTCGTTTACTTTAATGTGTGCAAAGATAACAAAATAACAGTATTGTTATCAAAATCAAATGAGCCACATTTTTTTTACCACAAATATGATTTTGGGTAAAAAAATATGGCCAAAAATTTCATGAATGTCCCGTTATTTACCAACCATGACTGGTCACGATTGCATACATTATGTTTTTATAATCGTGATTCACGACTTCATGCTACGTTGCATAAATGAGGTGCAAAATTGAAAAAAGCCGGCCTTTCATGTGAAGTTGACCACTGGTATGGAAAATGTCATAGGGAAATACTTGGTAGAGCGATAATGTTATAAAGGGTAAATTGTACCGCGGTATATTGGTTCTTCATTTATATCCTCAGTTAAATGGAAAATGTTGTAGTATCACCTGAGAACTGACAGGGTACAGAGGGTTTTCTCGGGACCCGGATTTCCTTCCCGTCGCCCTTATTCAAACACTGCAGCAACATATTATGAGAGACCTAAAGGATAAGACGTTATTACGATTGATCGAAATGGAAAATGTCTCTTTTGTAATAAAAAATAGAAAATTTGCATAAAGCTTAGAATATTCTGTCATTACTCAATCCAAATCAAAATATTTTGTTTAATTAGATTAATTAAAGTACTTTTTTTATCAATTATCTACTACTGCGTTCTAAAGTAATGCGCCTATGGATAAAGAAAGTCTATAACGCACATATTTTCCATAAACGTTTCCTATAATGTTGACTTACCCTAATGGAGCATATGGAGCTGGAGCTACTTTAGTCATCTGTGATCAATTCGAATACATACGAGTATATCAGGTTTCTTGCGTGACGTCACAGATGCGTTGCTACTCTAGGAAAGTCTTGTCTCTCTAACTACATTTTTCATTTCAGAACATATTGACATTGCTATAGTAAAACAGAAAACATAGACGCTTGACAATTCTGTCATAGGGTAGAAATATATAGGAGTTGCTAGTTGGTAGTAAGATATAGCTTACTACCAAACATGACTTGATTGATCGAACCAGTAAAGATTGTACCACCTTTGATTACATCCGACACCCATACTAAAGTAAACTAAATCGTATTTTTCCACCAATTACTTTTCGAGCTGGTACAGCTTTAGAAAAATGCTTCCCGAAACAATTACACGGCATGCAATAAATAAAAGCTATGAAATTAATTCCACCGCGTGTACCTAATCCCACGTGTTAATCAGCGGTTGTTTGTATGTTTGTGTGTTTGCTGCGATCGCAAACTCCGCGGATTGAACGCAAACAAGCGGAATCACATCGCGAAGTAATTAAGCACGTTGCAAAATATAAAATATTAGTGTAATTGCGTGTTGTTCTGGTGCTAAGCTTGTCGTGATTTATGTTTTCAAAACTGTTTTGTTTTTATACGGAGAGTTTATGATTACCTTGTACATAAAAATCGCCCTGCGTGTTCAAGATTTGAACCCCAGAGTACTGTAACTGTTTACTTCAGCTGAATTGGAATATAACCATCGCCAGTTGATGACCCAGGGAAGTTAATGCATGAAGCAGGGATTCTTCTTTTTCTGCAGGTCTTAGGGATGGTCAAATGATAGGAATTCAATGTGTCACAAGATGGCGTTGTCTGGTTACGTCTATCTTGTTGGGTTAACAAATAGATGGGCGCACTTTATTGAAAATATTTAAAAGTTTTAGTTAAGAATATTTCCACTAATTTATTTTTTGTATAAAATAATACAAGAGATACAGAAGTGCTTAACACTGCTTTATAACGGCAGTGTTTAGCACTGGTGTGTTCTAGTCTGAAGGGTGTGGTAAGGGAGACATACTTATCCGAGGCGTCCCAACTTAGTCCTCAGGGGGAGCAACGCATCTGTGGCCTCAACCTCAAGTAAGGCTGTTGATTACAAATGTTTATGGGCGGCAGTGGCCACTTACCATTAGGACTGCATGCTCGTTTATCACTTCAATGACATAAAAAATACTTCAAAACCTCCAAAGAAGAATCTTTTGAAAAATAACTTTACATAATTAAAACTGTCTACTTTTGGTGGCACAGAACATAGATTTAACTTCGTAGCAAAAAGTTACAACATTAAAAAGCCAGATGTCATTGTGGCCGAGACAACCCCAATTCAAAAGTTAATTTGGACTATTCCAATTCCGCTTCAAGCAGGAGGGTACTAAACGAAAAACTCACAGGATTAAATTCTAGCCAGAATTTTCAGACATAGCGTTTAAACAGCCTTTATGCTTTGCTAAAATAGTGAGGGCCCTTGGGAATCTAGTATGTTTTCTCTGTAACTTGATAGTGTACTGTAGGTCGGGACAAGGTGATTACGGTAATCATTTTTTCCTATTTATTTTATACTAGCTGAACCCCGCTGTTTCAGCCGCGTTTAAAAAGTAAAAAGGAATACTTATCTAAACATAGGTAACATCCCGCGCTCCTGCAACGGCGGCCGCATGCAAGTGATGCGCGCGTTAATGCTTTTCACCAAAGTTAAGGTAGCTTATGTTACGCTTTAGACCTTTAGTTATCTGCCAATGAAAGTCCCGTTAAAATCGGTTCAGCCGTTTAGAAGATTACCTCAGCTAAACGGACAGACAGTCAAACATATTTTTTTAATTGTTTTTCGTTATCGGTATCGTGTATACTTTCATATGCTTTAAGAAAAAAAATGTTATTTTGAAATCACAAACAGACACTTCAATTTTATTTATCTGTATATAAGATGATTCAAGAATAAGTATTAGTGTATAGGACAGCTAACTAGCCGTGTTAGCCGAGCATGCGGTCAATGCACTTAATCCTGCAACATGTGTTACGGACTTTTTTATGGCATTCGTTTGCCTCCACATGTGTTATTGGTAGAAATTTTCCGGACTTTTTAATTCCACTCTTGTTTTTATTATGTCGGCCGCCATTTTTTTCAATTGGTTTGCGATTGTTTAGGTAGGAAACCGTTTGTTTTCGCTTTTATAGCGCTCTCCCGGTTTTCGGACTGATAACTCGAGTATATGTTTTAGTTTCTGTGCAATGGATTATAGCAGTTTTGTTGTTGCACGGAAATCTACAATGAATGTTTATTCAACTGCGGTTTTTCGAACAATGATTAAGTATTATATATTTTTATGAAAAAAACGAATAGTTTATCAAAATATATGTTTCTATCTCCGACGTAGGTCTATACGAGAACTCATTTCTGTGAGATTCAGTTTCCAGCTTTCACTAACCAGATAAAAATCTTAATCAAAACCTAAATACATTAATATCGTACTTTTAACTTGTAACTGGAATTTGAAGTAAATAAGGAAGAAAAACGTATTTAATATGCGTATTATTATTAATATTAAACAATTTATTTAATAAAATCTACTTCGCAATGTTTTAACTTTTATATAAACAAAAAAGGCAATCCATCTATTAAATTTTATTTACACAGGTATCACTTTTCTTAGTATTCTTACCCTTATTTCCTATTATATCTTTTATTTCCGTTTAGAGCGGAATTAAAAACTCTGTGATCACCACTACATAGTATAAAACACAGTCGTTTTTCGCTGTCTGTCCCTATACTCGTATATGCTTAGATCTGTAAAACTACGAGTGAGTGATGAAGGGTTATTTGTAATTTAATGCGTGCAAAGCCCAGGCAAAAACTAGTGGAAAATATGACGTTATATTCAATGCTTAGGAAATGATGAACACAGGTGCATGTGATTATCGGTGCCTACAATTATATGAGGATATACCTACAATTATAGGAGGACTATATGAGGATGCAACCCAACAAAGGCAGTTAATAATTTCGTCTCGCGACAGCTGGTCCCTTCTGTGACTGGTAAGAATATAACAAGAGATCGTGTTAGTTGCTTACGTTTTATTCAGTCTTATCTTGCAGGATTAGAAAAGTTGGGTAAGTATACCTACACGTTTAGCTCCAAAAAGGAAATAGAATTCTGTTGATGATTCTTGATTTCCTGCCGATTTACTGACTGTTAAATGACTTAGTTTTTGATCATACTTACGCTTCTGCGAAACACCTTACGTTTAAGTTTCTTAGACCTTGGATTGAAGGGTTTATTATTAATTTTATAAGCGGCAGTGGCTATTTCTCAACAAATGTGTTCATTTGTTACTTCAAAGGTCGATGAAAAATAAGTTACCATCGCTGTGGTAGGCCATACTTTACTTGTCAGATAAACGTTATTTTAAGCCCTCCTTCAAAACATTTCGTACTTAAAACTATGAAGAGTTCCATCTCCCAAAAATACAATTCGAATTTACGTATAGCCTACATACATCATGAGCATCAGTACGATTAGTTTAAAAGCCACCTGGTCCAAAATTGTCGGGGCAGCAAATACGACAAAATCCGACAAAAGGAGCGCTAGTAAATTTGTCGTGCGACATCTGGGCGCTCCCCTTTGCTGTACCACGACGCAGAATAGAGCAGTCACGCCTACTGAGCTATTGAGACCTCGATGTACTGTTTGTTTATGTAATGCTCAGATAAATAAAGTAGGTAGATCTATCATTCCTAACAAAAAAATGAAGGCATTTTTAAAATTGTCGGGTTATAAAAGTGATTATGTAAGCGTAAATAAACTAAAGATACTGACAAGAAACTACGCTAGTTTTGTGTGCGTATAAATACATGAAAGTAGCGTAGTTTTTTGGCTTCACTCAAATACAGTAATCTACCTATTTTATCTGAGGCCGTAATATTATTTACGGAGATTAGCAACACGAGTCTAACGTAAAATTGCTTCTCATTCTTACACGTCTCAGAAATAAGAATCGTGCTGGTTATACCGAGTAGCTCCAGGTGTCTGACGTCGCCTGTTGGACGCCGCAACAAGTGCTGCATCGATCAGTGACGCAGGGCCCTCCCCCGCACCCCCTCGAGCCCCTACGAACTGATTTACAGATCCTTTATGAAAAGTTTATCGATTCATGGTTTCTGGTAAGGGTTTTTGGCTT
>DWPV01000510.1:0-28205 GCA_018251915.1 Urbanus proteus proteus | reverse complement strand
GAAGGTACTCGTACCTTTATTACTTTAGATATAATTATGTTTTATAATTTAGATAAAAAATAATTTTGTTGGATATCATAGCATGTTGCAGACTTTTATGTCGTAAAAATTCCTACGTTTTTTGGTACCTACCTAATGTGAAACAAGAAAGATGCAAAAGGAGCTCTCCTTCAAAGCCGGCGATGCATTGGCGACTCCTCTGGTGTTGCAAATGTCCATAGGCGACGGTGAATATATTCCATCAGGTAGCCTTATCGCCTGGTAAAAATATATAAAAAAATCTGTTGACCGAATGACCAAATCGTATGACATGACGATAATAGACAGTGCGTCTTTTAATCTGTTTCTTACGCCGTCATGCGTATTCGCCACTACGGGCGTGCGTGGGGCATTAGTGTAAATATACCAATTATATAATATTTCGTTGCTTTTCCTTCTGTGTATCCTACCGTATTTTTATCGAAACTAGGTCTTATTTATTTTACTTGACACGTATGTTTTTGAGTACGTATTTAAACGCTTTAAATAACGTGTAATTTGTCGGACTCATTTTTTTCGACTGTCAGAAGGAGGGTATGTTTTTCGTATGGCAAACAAAAAAAGCAGAAAAAACGACATATTTACCGTCTGCATGTTGTTTACTTTAGTAGTGTAATATGTACAAGAAAAGTGCAAGTGTGCGTTTGGAAAAACAACCAATATAACTGCTCTTACTTTGTTATTGTTCTGTGGCCTGCGGTATCTTTTACAAGTACTTGTTTTTTCATTTTCTGTGTATTGTTTGCAAACAGTCTGATTTTTCTTTTTATAATAGGTATTGTGTTTAATTAATGTGAAGGTTGAGGTGCGTTATCTCAAGAGTAATTTGTGTGCGTGATTACAGCGAGGCAGCCACGAGTGTGCGTAGTGCGCACCACATGCGGGTATCGTAAGACCATAGATATATTTTTGGATATATCAATATCTAATAATTATAATAAACAATTATATCAAATAATTATTATTATTCAGAGGATTATTCACAGAACTCCCTTCATGATGTGTTTTAATTTTAAGTAGAAGAAACATATATGGTATAAGAAACTCAATAATACATTTTATTTTCCATAAAAAATATACATTTAAAATATTATTATTTCAATCTCAGAGAGCAAAATCTTTTTATAGCATTTGTTTAGTATAGACAAAAGCTGTTCAGTTTAAACTTACTAGAATCCTGTCACCTCCTCAGCAAATCCTATAGGTAATACTCTGCATCTAGAGTGTAACCATGAGAATTAAACTAGCAATCAATTAATTTATATTTATCTCAAGCAGTACTCCCATAAATCTGAGGTTGATATTATATGCTAAACTCACTATAATACTGAAACAATCCGTACCTTTTTATTAAGTAACAGGTTAAGATATACTCTATATTATTTTTTTATTGACGATATTGTGTACCTTTACTGCAACACATAGTTTAAAGAGACATGTATTAAAGATGTAATTCTTCGTAATATCTCCACGTTATGTAGCAATATCGTAAACACATTGTCAGGATAGAAATTTTACGGCGTAGGGAGAGCTTTAATAACGTCGTGTCACGTGAGTATTATATCTACCTGTATCACGAACTACGAACATTGCAGCAGATTTATACTATCTATAAGATAAAGTAGGTAATATAAATGAACAGTAAACTTGAATTATGTATAATGTTTGTATTTATCCTATTTAAAAAATGCATTTTATACTTATTTTATAGAGTCATATCGTTTGGAATAAAAAATATAAATGGTGGTCATTAGTAGGTACACCTTCTTCATTATTAGTGTTCATTCTTCACTAAAAATAAATTTTATAAATTAGGATATTAAAGCATAATTACGTCCCTCGTTTTTTTAATCAAAGTAGAGATGCAGAGGAATAATCTCACAATGTATTTATGTCCTCAAGCCAAGTAGTACTTTTTATTATTTAACATATATAAAAATATTTTTAATGCGTCGAGTTATATTAACGACTACGTTTTAAATTGCAAAGGTCTGTATGCTAAACATTTAAAAGGTACTTAGATGTTTACCTACTTTGCTTGATAGCGGTACTTGAATTTTTTAAATTAACATTGTCCGTTCTTCCCTTTTGTATAACAAATTATGTAAAACTCTGTACAGTTTGCAAACTTGTTATGTTTTTCTAGAGTCGTATTGTTTTCTTCTCACAACTTACTTAAAAGTGGAAAACTTTAAATATTTAGGTTTACATTATTTGAAATAACTTTTTGTTTCGCTAGCGGGCACGGCTCTGAGATTAATTAAGATAAAGTTAACTATAATAGGTAAACTGTTCGTAATACTTACTATCTACTAAAAATTATGTATCATACAAATATTCACTCTATATAATCTTCAGCGTATTTTTCATATTACAGCTTATTGGCATACAGTTCATCTGATGGTAAATGTCGTTTTTTCCGGAAATCCCCACCGCCAAATGCCTAACAGTGGGGATTGGTAAATGTTTATTGCCACCTTTGGACACTTTTAAGATTAATCCGTGAAAACCTATTACCTACAAGAACTTGACTACAGATGCGTTCCTACCCCTGAGGACTAAGTTGGTACTCCTCAGATAGGTCTGTCTCCCCTACCACACCCTTAAAATTATAATACACGTCACCTGATACCACCTGATGCCTGATATTATTATGCAAGTATATGTATGTGTGGCAGAGATGACAAAGGATTCTACTGTAATATATTTATGGTTATATTGTCTTTAAAATTATCTGTGTATTTGAATTTTTACGAGTGTATAGACTGTATATTTTAAATAAACCTGTGCGAGAGTTTTTAATGTTGTAGGTATATGTGAGTTTTTGAGCGCTACACTACTGGTGCCTCCTCTAATTGGAGGTTTTGTCGCTCATGGCATACGTATTGATGACCTCGATGAGTGTTCACGATGGGCGATGTGACTTTCAGTTTAGGCCGACACTATACGGCACGGAATTGGGTATACGTAGAATTGTAGGCATCTGTGATAGACTAAGTAAACGGGAGTTAAAAATATGTTAAGTGGATTGTGGAAATTTCGACACCCTAGCAAAGGTGGAGGTACCTACTTAAGTTGCATTTGAGTGGGATATTTCTGGGAGAAATCAAAACACAATTATCGTACTTTCATAATTTGTTCTCCAGTGTACTTCTTCAAATATCTTTATTTAAAATAGTGAATTTAATGTGCAAAAAAGTATGTTACAATGACATGAGTGCTTTCAAAACATTATTAAAATTACTTTATAATAGACGTTTTTTAAAAAGGTACGATCAAACTTGTTTAATTTTAATGACCAAAATACTTAACTATAATAAGTGTTTTGACTTTTGTTACAAGAAACTGTAATAAATAATCAAAAACCATGCAGATTCGAAAACGTATTATAGTAAATAATGTATCGTGTCTTTTAAATTTTAGGAATCAATTTATGATTTAAATATATTATATTTCATTATAGCAGCCAATGTAGCCATTACTACTTAAATGTATAGTAATAATGTCTGAGAATTTGCAAGGCTATTAATTACTTGAATAATATTTCTTACAACCATAATAATTGCTTACAATATCTAAAGACTTGTAATAGGCAAGAGGGAATTCATTCTGATAGGAAAATTTATCATCCCTCGATTAATTTGCAAATAAATATGTTAGAGCAATTTCGGAATAGATGCCTATATAAATTTTCCGTTTGACACAATAGTATTTCTATTAAGATTTATCATGACCATATTTATTACATTGTTTCTTAAAACAAAAATAAGTTACAATTTTTGTATACTAGGTACAATGTTTTTTTACTAAAAGTATTAATAAAACACTTAATAAAATGATAAAACACTGACTAGTATTATAATGCTTAACAGTCAACAACAACAACAGAACTCTCATAATTAAGAACGAACACCGACAAAAGGTAATACATAAATAAATAGGTATATCAATGTACATGTAATTTCAATTATTCACAAAATTCACTCAATGTTTCATTCACACTCAAAGCTCTCATTAAATAATGGTAAATGAAAATGATAAATAAGTTAACTTGTTTAATAGTATTTAAACAGTATTCAAGAAATTATCCATGGAAAATAATATTACTTTTCAATATGATTTTTAACTATACATAAACAACAGAAAAAATGTATAAGAACGAGGTAAGTAATATTTTTTTCGATTTAATTACATAAACAAAAAATAATATTAAATCAAAATTTAATATCGCTTTTTAACATACATAAGAGCTTTATAAGTATTTATATGCATACATCTTTTTCTAATGCTGACCAATGGAATGCTACGTGGCGGTAAAGTATACAAATGTCTTGCTAAAATATACATAGTTCGATATACATTTCATTGCACTAATAAGAATGTCGAATCTGTGACAAGATGCGTGAAGATGGCATCAAGTCTTAACACAAAACACTCAGAAGTAATAAACAGTATAATTTTCGAAGTTCATATGATATTCAGTTAACACTGTAAGAATACGAGTACGCTGTTGATTAACAGATTACAGCAGTGTCAATGGCTAATATTTTGGGCTCAATTGGCATTTTTTTATGAATTCGTATTTGCCTTCGGATTTAAGTAACAGATTATTTGATAATAATTTTCATAAGTAATCCTTGGCTACGCCTTATTAGTGTAGCAGTGTATGAGAGAACAGATACTAGGATTCAGTTAGTACTCAATAGTATAATGTAATTAGTATGTTATAAAACGTCCTCACACTAATATTTTAATTATCCTGGCGCCTTCCTCTCTCCTCCAGGTGAAGACTATATTCATATACATATTACGGTCATAGCAGACATGTCACTTTTAGCAGAGGTGATCCGCATTTTGATTATCGTATCAATGCTTCATAGGATTGCCAGCTGTTACATATACGGTATACGTAATGTATACCATATAATATAGTACTATATTTTGAGACTGTAAACTATCTACGATGGGCACTAGAGCCAGAGCAGGGTCTACACCCTACACATGTCTATGCTATGCTGCCATGACGTAGCTAAATTGTCGATCGCTAATGCTAAAAGTAGCATGACCGTTGAGGCCCTTAATGATAGGTACTTACTATATTAGAAAGTATCTAATTTTATAAGATAGATTTTGGTCATGAAATACTTTAGAGTACTAATGTAATTTACAAAAGATATTTCGTTTACAATACACATACAGAAGGCCTCCAATATAGTATATACAAAGACTAGTAATATCTAATAGGAAAGTTACACTAAATATTACAAGATTAAGTTGGCTTAGTACCACGTGCAGTGATTTTATAGTACTTATTTAGTGTAAAACCATAGAATAACAAATTGTTATTTACCTTTCTATGGTAAAACCTCGTAGTCGAATGGCATAAACTTGTATATTTATTATGTATTATATTCAATTTAATCAAGTGAAAATAAGTTTGTTTAGCTTTCAAATTTATTTAGTTTGTTTAGAAGCGCGTAAAGGAGAAAAACATTTATTAAGACCCTTTTAAAACAAGCCTTTATTTATAAACTATTGAACTAAAACAATATTTATTGTATGAAATTAAATATAAACTCACAGAAACGACCTTGGCCACTGAGCAAAGGCGTAGGCAGTACATATTAAATAAAAAGTAGAGAAAGACTTTGAAAAAACTAAATGCTTAAGACTTTATTTCAAGTGGAATGACGTTTTACGCTTTTGATAAGCGATCAAGGATGGATTTATTTTAGTTTCTAAGTTTATTATTTAACTTTATACAACATTTTTGTACCTTTTTATTTCCATGTCATTTGCATATCTCTAGTCCCCAGAATCCCAGATCACAAAATAAGCAGCCCATTTTGAAAAATGCCACTTCAATATCGAGCCCCACCCACACTTAGTGCGCGAACCGCGCGCGAAAGCCGCGATAGGCGCGAACGCTAAATGTAGAGCAGTTTCGTATATTTTTCGCGGCGCTTATTCTAAGCTTTTAGCAGTCGCGTTTGGTTCGTGCACTAAGTGTAGATCGGGCTTAATAAAAGTGCTTTTGCCACATGTTACTATAAAAAATCAAGACTTCGTATCGATAATTCAAGAATAAATATTATTGACATCATAATTCTAATTTCATCTATCAGTGAAGATTTTCTTTAATTTTCCGAAAAATAATAAATAGTATACCTTATTTGAAATTATTGTTTTTCATTTGTAGAACCCCATTATTTCTAGAGATTCTCTAGAAAAATGAAAAAATATTTTTTCTAAAATGTTTTGAAAAAAACTATTAAGAATTCTAAGGATATTGAAACGATTTCTCATAAGTATTATTAGATTCTTAAATGACTTCTGCCAAAATGGGCCTATTAAATTGTAGCTACTATAAACTATGAATGAATTCTATGCGTTTGCATATTATTTGACGCTGGATTAATTAACTTTGATATTAAAGCAAAATATCAATGAATACAGGGTGAATTTTTCAAGTGTGCGTGTTTGAATAAACCTTTTCCTTTAGTTTGACAGGTATAGTTAGTTTCCAGAATTTGTTCCTTATAAGCAAAACTATTAGTAACTGGGGCAATAATACAGGATGTGATTTTTTTTTCAAAATGAACCCGTTGGATTCCCGGCAAGGAAAATAAGTTTTTTGAAAAACTAATTATGCAGTATTTGTTTCAATCAAAATTGACTCGTTTGCCTCGTAAGTCCTTTCATTCTTCGGTAATTCTTATAGTTTCGCATTTCTCTATCCCCGCACACTTGAAAAATTCACCCTGTATAAACATTTATCTTTGCATATTGTAGCTCTTTTACCTGTATATAGCTCTGATATATGAAGATGAATAGTATAAAACAAAAGACACAGTGTAACTAATGTCTGGAAATCTTAAACACTTGCCTTAATGTAGTTTTAGTTTATGCCTTAAGGCTACGAACTCACGCAAGAGGTGTTTCTGAAAGGTTAAGCTGACTTGTTTATTTTCATTAAATTTCATATTTCTTTGAACTTTTGTTATGGAATTTTCAGAAATACCCTGTACGTGAGGAACATGAAATATATTTATATTAATATTTATCTAAAATATATAAATAGAATATGTTTAAAAATTTAGAAGAGTAAAAAGAAGAGCGTTGGTCTGTTACTTTTTGATTAAGATAAAGTAGTCCTCCGTTGTTTAAGTAGCTATTCCTAATTCTGATTTAAGGGGAGGTTGTTAAATATGTATACATGTAAATGTTTGAATTTTCATCTCACGTCGCCGCGTCGTTACAAAAACAACGGGTTGGAAATCGAAAATGTAAATGTAGGAGAGTCTTTCCACCCGACAGTTTGACATGTTATAGGCATATAGGCAATGCGTGCCTCATTGCCACATAACGAGGTAATTTGAAAGTCGTTTTTCATAGTTGCCTATATTATTACCTGTCACTCTTAGGCTAAAGGTAAAAGTTATGGATTCATTACGAGCATATTGATTCATTGTTTCGGTGTAATAAATCAAACTTGTACTTAGTAAACATTCTTTGAAAGAGCCTTAAACTTACAGCATGTAAGGCAATAACATAATATATATTTTTCTATTCGAACGTCTACACAGGACCGTTCTGTACAGAATCGCGAGTCGTTCGGTAAATTTGCCTTACGAATTCAACACCATAAGATTATACACCAACAATTAATTAAACAAGAGTATTCGACAACAACTTCAATTTCTAACTACAACCAGAAATGAAATTCATGATCTACACGGTGCACACTCACGGCACTTATATTAATAAACGAACTTACTTTTTACATTAACGTCAAATTTCTCACAGCTTTGTCTTTCATTGTTCGCTTGATAGCGAGTAGTACGAGTAAATTCGTTAAACACTACAACTATAGATAAATCTACACGTAGAGGTATCTGCGTTTTACTCGTAATTATAAATAACGATAATTCTATATGTGAAAGTTAAATCGATCTAATATGAAACCGCGTAATTCTACAAGATGATCAAGCATTTCAAAAGATACGTTTGTCCGAAGCCTAATAATCTATAGATACATAATCTGAAAAAAATGTTACAAACTCTATTAGGAATGCAGATGCCCAAATAAGCGTACTGCATGTGGTTAAGGACACATCTACATTAGGCAAAAATCTTACGTAAATATAAATAACAATTACTTGAGATCAATAAAACAACAAATATTATGCAAATATACCAGAGAGTCACTAAATGATTTTCTCAAAATTCTCATCCCAGACATTTATTCATGCTGAAACAACTTTACATTATTAGTCTTAAGAGATATTCATTTTATATACACAACAGGACATTTTTAAATGAAATTTGAGAAAATCAATCGTCTCCCTAAGACACATTCTCCTTTCAAAAAGCTGCCTAACACTTGTAGCTGTCGCATGATATATTAAACACATTTCATATACATACACATATTCTTACATATTATTTCGTTCTTGTCTAAATAGCTGCGAAAATAGTAAATATCATTATATCTATTTTAAGCTAGAAGTTGATGTAATACATAGAACATATTTTTTATATGGATATTAAGTCGTAATCGCTCAGATCAATAATGTAAGTAAAATAATGAGATTTAGAATAAATAGTTTTATCAAATATAATTCTTTATAAATACAGGCTGTTTGAGAATAATTTAAGATGTAATACCCACGTCGTAGGCCCACGAGAATTGCGGCTTAACTGTTATATGTATATTGAGAAACTATTATTCATCGCGTGTCTAAACTAAAGCACAATATTAATAAAAAATAGAATTAAAATGTTAATTGTATTGTAATTCTAAAATGTGAAATTTAGGTAAACTATACTTGAATCTTACAAGTACTAACAATTTAAGTAGAACGCAAATTATAATACTTTTAATAACGACATACATAATGTCATGAATTCACGTGTAACATATTTATGTTTTAATTGCTCTAAAAATATATCTGTTTTCTATATATTCTTTGAATATTATTAAGAAATTATGCTCGGAATCTTAATACATTGTAAGAAGTATAGAACTCACAAATGGTTATGTTTTTATAATATGTACATGCCTAGCATTCAAATCGCAAGTGAATTACGAATAATGCTGGACTATATTAACATGACAAGTAACTGTCGTAAATATAATCTTGATCCCTTGTCAACTACAAGGAACACAGTAATTTATCATACTTATTGCTTTAGGATAGACGTATTTATTTAATGTAGGTAAATACATAGATTACACCTATATTATATTAAGTGCGAAATGTGAATTTTCCCTATCTTTTATCAAGGGTATATAACAGATTTAACTAATTTAGTAAAAAGATGATTAAAACTTTTTGTACTACGCTGTTTCTTGTCATATTTATTAAATTTAGGGCATTATTATAATTTACCATTCTGAAATATATAAGTATTTATATTATAATTATATTTCGTTTGATATGTGAAGGTAAATAAAATTTTATGTATTTTAAAACTGGATATAATTTCTACTAAATTGTACTTGTAATTTGAATCAATTATAATCGAATTTAAAGATGAGTTAATCTATCGCGAAATATTAATTTTATTAATCTTAAGCTAAAATCCGAATATCACTTTGGTGTTAGAGTATATGAATTAATATTTAATTAGAGTTTTTTAACAAATAAATCGTCGCGGTGTAGACCAGGATATCAGATATTCCACTGCACCCTGCTTCTGTCATGTTGGTCCTTCACACCGCAGTCTCTAAGTCTTCCGAAACTAATTGGAAATGTTCTTGACCTGAAAAAAGACTTCATTTTATCTTTTGATTACCGGCAAGTCAAAGCTCGGCCTGGTCTTAGTAAACATTCATTAATATATATTAATGATTTTACGTTTGACTGTAGAAAAACATTTTGTAGATTTTTTTTTAGAATACTTTAAATAATTCCATGTTAGCATTAGAATATTATTATTTTCCATGTCGTTATTTCTATAGCGATCCGGTATCTACTTATAATATAAAAATATTGTAATTCATATTTTTAAAGTGCCCTCCGGATAATACAGGACCTTGAAGTAAAACATTAATTCATAGCATATTTTTTCTGTGGTACAAAAATGCATTTTATGTTTCTTTACCTTATCTAGATAAAAATCTTAAGAGCTCTCCTGCAAGATGCATGTTAATTGAACTGATAAAATCATCACTTACTTTCTAAGTACGCCGCTAGGTCGTGGTCTTCCGCGCGGAAGGCCAGATGCCGTGGCGTCAGGCCGGCATGGTCCTGCCTGGTCAGCGACGCACCCCCGGCCACTAGCATACAACATATCGCTCGTCGCTTGTGTGCGGCGGCCTTATGTAGCGCCGTTTGACCTCGTTCGTTGTCCCTCATGTTCAGTATCGCTGTAGGTGCACATGCGATCAGATACTTCACGATCTCCTTGTTCCCGTAGCGGGCTGCTATGTGCAACGAGGTCTGACCCGTCTCGTCAATTGACAGCAGCGAAAAGCCGGCCGCGTGCAAATCTTGGAACTGTTAAAATCACATAAGAATTATGTTACCTTTATTAGTTGTAAAAATTATTATTAAAATTGCAGTAATATGAGACATATGAGTAAGTATCGAAGCGAAATGTAACATAGGTACTATTATAGTATTACTCTGACGAGAGTAAGCATAAGGTTTATGAAAGTCGTCTGGGTTTATTATAAATAATTAACAATATACTGACAAAAATAACTGCTACAATACAAAAGCTCGAAAAAGTATTGAAAGCACAGTGAAAAGATTTTTGAGAAATATAAATTATTTTTACCAATTTTAAATCTCCAATCTTTGCCGCTTTGAGCAGGGAGTCTGAAGACCTCTCCAATAAATTTCTGAAACAATAGTTGCACATTCCTGAGGTATATGTTACATATTGCAAGTTCCGTATAAATTTCGCTTTTCGAGCGTGGCTTCTATTGCTGGTTCCGATTTACATAACAATTCCTACCTTTGCATTTATTGCATCGACGCTCGCTGAAACACTCGGGCTCCAAATTTTCCCTTTATTTTCAAACAACGTTTGTATGAAATTAATATAATTGTAGAATGTTGTAAATACGTTTCGCTTTCAACTTTGATGTGAACATTACAATGAAATGCCACTTTTCAATTAGCAAGTTTATTAATGAGTATAAAGTGGATGTTTTACGTGTAACAATCTTCTGGACCTTGTATATCGGAGATTGTTACATGTAAAATATCTGTAATAGGTATTAGACAACGATGACGTAAGAAATAGTTTATGAACTTACCTAAAACCAAACACTTCTTGATCGAGTCCAAAGAGCTTTTCATGAATGCTGCATGCAATAGAAGAAGGAAGAGATAGAGTGCAAATTGAAACATACAGAAGGAGTGGCATGTGCTCAAATAGCAGGTTTCACACGTGCTTGGGTCATCTAATAACTATATTATTACATGTATTACATACATAAATGGTTATTATATTAACACACAATATGTTTGTTATTGACATAAAGAAGATATCGTGGAAAAAGTAATGCTTCAGTTAAATATTATTTGAATAATTTCTTTATGATATTGTACGGTCCATGTTTCGGTTAGAATAGTACGTACCATTGTCTATAACAAACCGGTAAAACAAAATTTTGTGTCATATCACAGCTCAGTTTAAGCTAGATTTACTTTAAAATATTAATTAGCGTTATCAAAATATTTTTTTACTTTGCAAACAAAGATGATGTATATCTTCCGAAAAGTCAATAGAAACGTTTTGATCCTTTTCTCGCAATACTTAAATAAACTGTTTAACTTTTCACCATCTGTTGCTTCATTATAGTATATAGTTTCTAAGGCAGTAAATCTAATCCCATGAAGGCAGTGCTCAGAAACGAGGCAATATGGTATTACTGCATAATACAGGGAAATAACTCGGGAGTTGAGCCGGATTCGGTGCCACTTGAGCCCTAACAAGCTTTATACTTTAGTAGATATCAAATAATGAAATGACAGTCATAAGTGTCTCGTACCTTACATCTACTATATTGTACCACATTTTACTGTCCTTTTCGTTAATGTTATTTAAAAATGTTGGTTATTTAAAATTCATTAAGATATTTCAGTTGGAAGACAGAAAAAAAGAAAAACAGTAGGTATTCTTAATTTTTCTTATATTGAATTTATACTCACTATTTGTTACGAAAGTCGTTTATCTTAAACTGAAACGTAAGTAGGTAATCGTTTTTAATATCAAGGCAGTAAGTTCGTTAGTTGAGCTTTATTAAAAAATTACGAAGACGGCTTTAGTAAATTATTTAGATGTCTTAATTTTATCTTTATCAAATAACTGAAATTAAAATTTGATTTTATTGTGTTTTTTTATCAAATGATTTATTATAATTTGAAATAAAAAACCTTGAGAGATCTTTAAGGTTAGAATTGTTTTTTTGAATTATTTATTTTAGTTGTAATTTTAGCCAGCAGACGATACTATCTTAAGGAATTCATGAAAGGGGCTTTGACGTTTGAAATTATTCGGAATTATTTATTTGGTCCTATTTTCGGTGACAAACAGTTACGATAAAAGCGACTCAAAAGGCAAGACGTCACATCTAAGAGATATAGCACTTATCGCGATGAAGGTGTTAAATTATGAACGTAGCATCTACATTTTGCAAATACCTACAGGACTGAACGACATCACTGAAAAGGTACGAGTAGCTAAAAATATTATATTTTTGTTTATTTATTATGTACTATCTGCCTGACTTGGGGAGGATTTAGCGTCTAGTGAAATATTCTCTCTCAGGTAATCTACGGTGATGGTGAGTTTTGTGGTATATA
This sequence comes from Urbanus proteus proteus, assembly GCA_018251915.1. Lineage (NCBI taxonomy): Eukaryota > Metazoa > Arthropoda > Insecta > Lepidoptera > Hesperiidae > Urbanus > Urbanus proteus. The sequence goes on along the minus strand of DWPV01000510.1, from coordinate 15,345 downwards.
AATATGATATACTCTTGTATATAAATATGATGAACCCGGTAATAGGGTTTTAGGCGCTCTAGTAGTCCTCACATGGGTCTATTATGTAGAAGGTTCGATTTTTAGAAAGTTTGAGGTTGGCTTTAGTTTTGACACATGAACTCAAGCAATAATTTTATATGGTTTATTTATTATCGAAATATAATACGGGCTGTGCAAGTTCATGACAAAATATAAATACAATTTAATTGAAACAACATATTATTTAAGGTAATAATAATATTAATTTAAACAATATAATATACAAAAAAAATTATATTGGATTGTCGGTCAACCTGTAAGTTTCTCCCCTACCGAAAAATGCTAAATGCGGCTAAATATGATTTCACTTCAAAAAAGTAAACTGTTTAGATAACAAGTGTGTGTCTTTTGTGTCCATTAATTGTTATTCAAAATGTAAATAAGTAGATAAAAATATTCCCGTCTGTTATGTTTAATATAGGGATATTTTAGATATTTTTAATACATTTTTCATAAAAAAATTATAACTAAAAACAAAATCCCAAAGAACATCGCTTAATACTGCACGATTGTACAGCACAATCAACTCTAAATAATCAATACAAATCAAATACAATGCCTTTAGTAATTTATAGCCAGATATTTAAGCGCGTAATATTTGACTATAAAAATTCCTTTCCAGTGCTACAGTGCCAATACAATTAAATTGTTTCCCTTAATGACGATGAATCATAATTGCTCCGAACAGTTCTCGTTGACGAAATAATGAGGTGGGTTCCCGTTTCATCGAGAGAAACAATATTCATTTCTACGAAGATTTTGGCCGTCGCCGCCAAATATTAAATTGTAAAATTTTAGGGCAGTTAGAAAACCGTTTCAGTGATTGCACAGATTATTATATTCTTTTCTTTTCATGTAGGTGCCATTGGAAGCTAAATAAAATTTAGAATGAGAGCAGAAGTGTCTTGAAAAATATTTAATTTACTGCGGCTATTTACACGAACAGACACTCAGGGTGATTTTGGCGAAGATCCCTTTTTAGGCGAGATCTACATAATTATGTTCATATCCTAATAATATATATAAGTTCTCAAACAAAACGTATAACAAAGATGAACAAAGATGGAAACTTCTAGTTATCCATGTTTTTTACATTCGTAATTAGTTAATAATCAATTATTAATTTTATCTCGAAAAATTGGACGATACGAGAATATACAGGTCATATACTCATCCTATTTAAGAGATACGCAGAGATCACAAAGTAAACAAATTATGAGATCTCGTTGCGGCTCCATTAGACGGCGTCTACGAGCTAAATAGATAATTATGTAGAGCTAGTGCCGCTTCGTACGTCATTAGAATTAGCTTTTTATACGACAACACTGACACAATGAAGACAAGTGTATAAAGTTGTACGTGCTTATTCAGACAGTAAGTAATATTTCGAAATAGCCCGCGACTTTGTACGTTATACACTGTAGTATAAAATAATACAAACATTTATTTTATTTATCTACCCTTATCGGATGAATATCAAAAATTCGTATTGTAGGATTCATCACAAAAGAAACTTTTTGTATAATTTCCTCGATCTAGCTTTAGTGGTTTAGTTCTACGATGATTAGTAAAATAATGACAGAGTTACAGAGGATAGTGCTAACGGGTTTTATGAGCGGCTAAGTAATTTTTAAATAAACTGGATCCACTAAACACTACCTAATCACTTATTTAACTCTGCCATTTAATGAACATCGTTTGTGATTATGCATTGAGTACGGAAAAATGGTAAGACTCTACCCCTGGGGAAAGTTTAAAGAGTTGTACAAACACATGAGTAATTTTATACTAAAAGTAAAAACTTTTATTAAAATTAGCTTCTTTTAATTCACTCTATTACCATAACAAATTGCGTGTACCTAATTAATCTCAACGCAATATATTTTACCAACATTTAGCACATGTCATTAATTACGGCCTTTGAAATTTGAATAAAAATACGCGTAAATATGAAGTAAGTACGTAATAATTTTTTTACGTAATGTTTTTTAAAATTTTGTAACTAAAAAGCCGATAATAAATCCACGTTCCCGACTGACGCTTAAATTGTAAATAAATCCGTGTTAAATTTTTTACCAGACAATAAGCCCTGATAAGCTCCCACGTCCAATATCCAATGAAAACAATGGTTGGAGAATGCCTAGCTTGCTATTAATTATTTATTATTGCAATTTTGCTGATGTTTTAAATTTGATGAAAATGCTAACAGTTTTTACAGTAAAGCAACTATAATGAATTATGTTTTTAGGCAAGTTGAAACATAATAATGATATATATGAATTATTATGATTTAATTTGGCAGCGTCGTTTGTACCTTTTGCTGACAAAGTTTTGCGAAGAAGGATGGCACGAATTGTTTTAAAAAATAAGAATTACTTACGTTTTAAATTTGACGATTGCTTCTTGAGGATGTTCACTTCCTTTTATTGGTGGGCTGGTGCACAGTGGTGGTGAAGTTTGGTCCTGGTATTTATTCCGGGGAGATGTATGAATAGGAGTCACCGGCGCGGTGGGGGGCGGCGACCCTGGTGTCTGCAGGTCGTCCATCCGTCCCGGACTGCCTAAGCCGGACTCGCTGTTGAAATACAAATTTTGTATTCATGAATTCTCCATTGCAATAATATCTCTCAGAGCAGTAATATGGCGCTACTGAGGTTTGGTCGGGTATTTCCATAAGCTACTTAGTCTTGAGAGCTTGCACCCCAATTTCAGATATATTTTCAGTCCAATTTAAAATAGCTATCTTCATAACTAGGTACCTAAGTAGCAACTAAATAATAATAAGATGCATAGCATCCTCATTTTCTTCTTAAGACTTCTCTATATAAAAACTAAAATATGCTCAGTCTCGTATTGATTAAACATCGTAGAGCCGAAACTACTGAGGATAGAAACATGAAATTTGGACAAGGGGGAACACCTTGTTTAAATTTCATGACGAAGACGTCAGAAAATTTAAAAGAAACGAAAAGAAAAGAAAGAAACGCATTTTTGATATTCCACCCCAAAGGGGGTTAAAAAGGGGATGAAATTTGTATTGTATAGTCGCGGATATAATTCCCAGGCGTTTGCTAATCGATGATACAATTACATAACGTTGACACTTGTCATACAGTGTCGTTGGATCAGGTATATTTTGGGTTTCTTCTTAGGACGTCGCTTATCATGAACGTACATACATACATACATACATACATTACATACAGATTGAAGATATATTGGAAACAATCGTAATGAAATCACTTTATGAACGAGATTGTTCTTTAATAACAGTTTTTAAAGTACTTTACATAATAAATAAGTAGATAAGCTAGAGTACCTAAAGTATAAGTCACTAGGATATATGCAATTTCATGTTGCCCAATGAAATAGAAAATATTGCACGGCATGTGAACTTTCTCGGCGCTTAAAATTGATATTGTTTTATATTGAATTCTGACATGAAAACATCGAACTCATAAAGTTATTCTGTGTTCTCTCAAGTGTCGGGAATCGCATATTACAAACTATGTGTATTGTAGGCGAGTTGTTTCTTAAAGTTGGAAAATAGTTTATATTAAGATATTTTACCTGGCTGTTGAGTTATGCCTCTGTCATAAGATGCTGATCTTATACACCCTTAAAATATAGTTTAAATATTTATAGTGTTATTTTATTTAAAAGAAATTTAATAGCATTTGTATCAAAAACAAAAAACATTATAAACAGTACCTACTACTGTGTACAGAAGGGCATAAAAAAACAGCGTATTGTTCCAATTTTTTCTAAATTCCATGTAACTACATTATGGATAAAGTGACTTTAGTTATCGTCACTCTATTCATATAAATTCAAATCGCTCTATTCCATGCAGTTAAAATATTCAATGACATGCAAGTTTTATCAACGTAGCGAACTGCTAACGCCAATATAAATATATAAACGAATGCATTCATTCGCGTAGGTACAATAAGCAAACAATTTTGTAGCGTCACTGCATCCTTTGACATTTGTTTTAAAGTTGGAAAACGCGATAATACGATACAAAGCGTTTAAAATTTTGCTTATACAAATATTGAGTTATACATACATACATGAAATACATACCTATATTACTACAGTCTTTTGGCAATAGAGAGATTATCATGATGTTGCCTTTCATCGATTTGTGTTTGAATTTAACTCAATAGTTAAATTCAAACACAAATCTTATCCGTTTCAAATTATGTCATGTAGACTTTCGCGGCAGTCGCTATGGAAATTGGAGAAAAAACGGTGAAGAAACTCTTAATTTTATATAGTTTGTATTTTTTTGAATATGTGTAGGCAACATCTAAAAATTATAATATAGCTTCACTAAATACCTAAATTACCTAATAAGTATTCGTCTATTTTTATATTTTATTTTATTTAGATAAGAGTTTAGGCTGTTTAGGTTGGTGTTTTTATTTCTATCTTTCTAAAAAAAATAATTCTACAAAAAACATAATCCCCTTAAGTTTTTAATATTTATAAAGTAATAAGTAGGTACTTATATTTGGGCGGCTTGTGTATCTTATCATCTATACAAAAAATGTAAATAAAATTAAATCTTGTTTTTTGGCTGTCTGTTTGTTTGTCTAGCTAATTTCCTAACCAACTGAACAGATTTTGACGGGACTTTCATTGGCACGTAGATGTTACATGGGTTATTTTGGGCTCAGGCTGAAAAATAATAAGGGTTCTGCCCAAAAAAATTAAAACAAATTTCAGTTGCTTTTAGGTACATCGGAGTCGGCTACAGCTTATTAATTTCGATTTTATGTTTGTTACATTATTTTTAGAACCAGATGAAACCGCAAAGCACATATAGCTATGAATATCATGGAATTGTCCGTATGTACATGTTTAATTTATGGTTAACTCCCTCGCTTTCTTGCTGTGCTTAAGATTGCAGTGACTAACTAAACTTGTGCGGAGGACAGTTTGACACTTTATTCGAGTATCGCTAGATGACTACACAAAGTTTAAATTACCTGTCTTGGGATTTAGACATCGTCAATGAAATGCCCGGGAAAATAGACAGAGACAGTTCAAATTACTCCGTAGTGACCGACAGTTCTAGTTCTACAGTGGAGTCAAGGGAAATATAAATATGTATACAGTTGTTGCTTTTATTTTTTTAAGAGATGAAAATAGTGAACCGATATAGAGCTGTAAAAATAACTAAGAAAATATGTATATCCGAGTGTAGTCGATATTAAATATTCAAGTGCTCACATCAAACATATCGTTGCTTATTGTTTTAAGGACCGTGTGGGTACAGTCGCTTATATTCGTATCGGATCGTTTATTGTTCTGTTACTTATAATCCATACATATATTATAGTAAAAATGAATTTTCCGCGTGTCTGAAAGTACATCGCATATTTATGGAGTATTGAGAATAATATTATTACTAAAATTATCGTCGTGTTTGAATTTTTTACATCCGAATGAAATCATGGGGCTCAGACAGTAATAAAAAATGGAATAAATACCAAGAGTATTGGTCCCTTTTCATTTGAAATTTGTGTAGTGTGCGTTAGACTGCCACACAGCCTTACTTCATAAGATCCGTAATATCAGTAATTATGTATGCAGTTAGTAATAATAGTGACACAACACGTCTTTTATTTACTCAGCCTAATGCACCACATTACATGGCGACCCTACCAGGATTCGAACCTGGAATTTTCTGACCAAATTACATGTGCGAGACAGCTAAGTTACCTATATATGTCAAATCCACAGACAGGACTGCTTGATTTTTATTAAATAGTGTTTTTAATATTCTAAAACGATTATTACTTACAATACTCAGAGCACCGAATGTTAAGGTTGTCGTAGCACAAACAAATGCCGTATAGTCAAATCACTATTGAGACGTTTTTGCATTTGTAGTGGTGTAATAGGTACGTACCGTGAATAAAACCGAAATAAACCAGGTTGCCTTAGCTACCACGTATACGTACTTACATAAAAGTAACGTTAGAAGTATCATTTCATTCTAATTTGTGTATTATTATTTTCTTAATAACAAAACTTTACACGCGCATGCGCGCGCCGTCGCAGGAGAGCAAGATGACATTTATGTTTAATAATAATAATATACGTTATACGTTATAATAATACGTTTGTATAATATTAAGTAGGTACATACCTATTAAAAATATGAAAAAATATATTATTCGTATATTTATCTGCTAACGGTACACTACAAGAAATGAAAAAACGTCTCTAAAGTGATTTGGCTATAGTTACTTTTAACAATGTAGAGGTATGATGTAGATATTTGTGTTTTGTCGAAAGTTCAATGCTGAAGTTGAGTTGTGAGATTGCACAAAGTTTTAATTAGTTGGCGTACGATTTATTAACCCTCGTGGAAACACCAGCACTAAATACAGGCAACGATAGCTCTGTGTCGAAAGTCGCCTCTTACGCCCACCTCCTAATTTAAAGTCACTTGGATCAGAAAAGATAGACAAAGTCTGCATGTGCAAGTAAAGTAGCATTAGTGCATTGGATGCATAATTTTCAGTTTTGAATGTGAACGTTTATATTTCAGAAGTTTTTAATCCGTTTAATATGTATGTAATGATGTCGTTGGGCTTACGACGGTGAAAATGACACGTTAGACATTCGTAATTTTGATGTGATTATCAACAAAATTTGTGTATGTTTTGCAAATAGATAGTTGGTATAGTTCAATATTTAGCTTGAGGTTGAGATCATTTATTATGTTTTTATGGATTTAACAATATGTGTCAATTACTTATATGTAACAATATGTGTTAATAAGTTATATTATCTTACTATAATCTGAACTTAAGGAGAAAAGGTAAACCTCTAAAGTAAACCTATAACCTAAGAGAGTTAAAAAATGTTTGTTATTGTTTAACTTCTTTTTTTAGTTAGTTTTGACCAAGCCTCACTAAAAATCACCGTGATAGACTATGACAGTAGCCTAGTTTGGTATCGTTTAGCCTAAAGAGTTCAAAATACACCTGTAATGACACTATAAATAATATGTATTATATTACCTACCTTGCGTTAGATTCCGGAACGTCGAGTGAAACACCAGCGCTTGGAGTGTCGCCACTTTGCGAAATGTCCAGGGACACTGACAGTCCTGTCGTAGTCTCTAACGAGACTGATGGTCCCGTTCTATCCAGGGATCCTGTCGCAGTGGTCGCTGGGTGTGCGGTGGTCTCGGTGTCCGGCGTAAGCGGAGCCGCGTCTAAGATGTAGATATTCTCGTGGCCGATGTCAGTCGCGTAGTGGAGATTCTCTTGGGCCTTGTCGATTCGGAAGAACCGTTCCGCGGTTACAGCTGAAATGTATGTATCCTTTATAATATGTTATTTATAGGCTCATAATAAAAATATTAACGTAGCTACACGAAACAGGTACAAATTAAAAACAATGTATTCGAATTTTGAAAATGAATTCTTAAAATAGCACTTCCTACAATATTAACGTTTCAACTAGGAATTCCTGTATCGTGGCTGCCTGCAGGTTTCGGTGGGCGTACGTATGTGTGGGTATTGATTTCGTAGGTGTCCATAATAGTTTCGAGCTATGCGTTATGGACATTGGCTTTTTTTATAAAACGCTATTTATAACATCTTCTTCATTTATGGAATAAATAATTTCATATTTAGTTGACATATTCAGTTATTTTTAGAGAGAAAAGGGCTTAATAAAAGACAGCGTAAATCTATTCAACAATTAAAAGCTCTTTTCTTTGTAATAGAATGCGCGCGATTAGTTTCACGCTATCACGAACAATTACCCGCGCGACACGAGACGGTACCTCCGAGAGTTGAAGTGTATAAACACGATAACAACACTGAAGTATTGTAACATCAGATTGTAACAAGACATAACAGGATATAAAATACACAATTATAGCCCGGTTTGTATCTATAGAAGAGTAATTAACGTGTCAGACGCGAGACGTATCAAACAAAATATTATTTTTCTACCGTATTAGGTATACCTACATACCCACTAATAAATAAAATTGGAGTGTCTGTTTGTGATTTCAAAATAACACTTTTTTAATCAATGCATATGAAAGTATACACGATACCTATAACGAAAATGCAATTTAAAAAAAAAATAACGTTCTGTCTGTTTGGCTGAGGTAATCTTCTAAACAGCTGGATCGAGTTTGACGGGACTTTCACTGGAAGATAGCCGAAGGTCCAAGGCGTGACATAGGCTACTTTAGGCTATTGAAAAAAGCATTAGCGCGCGCTCCACGCGCATGCCGCCCCCCTCGCGGGAGAGCGGGATTTCTGTATATTTAAATATCTACTTTTTACTTTTTTAACGCGGGGAACAGCTAGTTGAAAAGTATAACGGTACGATTACAAATGTGTATAAAATTATATTATTTCTCTTATTTCTTAAAATGAATGATGTTTTTCATGATGCTCAGGCATGTAACTAAAAATTTTCATATCGCGCTCTATATGCTTAAATTCATGGCAATGAACGTATATTATCTCCGCCGTATGAGATGCTTCATTGAAATGTATGGCTGACGTTATTATGGGAAATAATCTATATTAATATATTTGATAAAAAAATTGTTGGCGTTGACCTTTTTATACATAAATAGTTACTAATTATTAAAAATAATATATCCAAAGACGGACGAATTGAAATCGAGATATAGGTCACCCGTGACGCAACAGCGGGCTAAATGGATGCGAGATACCCCTGATATACGAGTAGGTATCGACTTGAACTCTTAGAAAAGAACAAACGGACAGTCAATTTTTCATTTTAACGAATTATATCTAGACATACAAGACACATATTAACACACACACATACATGTGTACCTAATACATAAATAATAAAGAAACTAAAAATATGCAGAGATGAAACAAGTGGAACGTTGATAATTCTCAAACGACTAGTTGAAAATTACACGAAACTGAAACACGAAAATGAAACGACAGACTTGTATTTTTCGCACACACTGTATAATTATACAGGTAACATCCAGAGGTGTTACTTTCCCGATCGTGTTTATAGTTCGATTTTATAAATATATTTACAACTACAAAGATACACAACAAAATGTCGTAACAGAAGATGTAAAGTCTATGTATTTTAAGATGAAGTTCTGGAATAATTGAACAGATGGGTACATAAAGAAATAAGCAGGTATTAAAATATACGCATCAAAACAATTCTATATTTAGAAGTTTCAATACGGACGAAAAATTAATTATAAGGCAAATGTCTTGTAATTAATTTTTCTTTAAACCACACGCGACCACTTTTTCCTACGTAGGTAGGTACTTAAGCTTTTGAACAGGAATCATGAAAGGTAAAAATAAGAATGTAAATACACCGTTGACGAGCCTCCAATCGAGGAATTTGGAGTACACTCGAGGTTCTTTAATCAAGGTCTGCGTGAGTGTTACGTTCATTTTACAAATGTAAATAGCAGACTATATACTACATAAAAGGGAGTCGAAGTAAAAAATGTCCCGAAGGAGTAACGCTCGGTGCGGTATTACTTGAGAAGTAATTAATTTCTTTCATCTATTTCCAATACATTCGTCAAGTAAAAGCATATATTTCATACAGTATTTCATTTTAAATAAACTCTCATGCATTCCTTTGAACGATTAAGATCAACATGAAACGCCATAAGCCCAATTTACTCGACAATCGCTCATTAAATCAACCATCTTTATTTTTATGATGGGGTGCAAACCTTCAAAAGATACCACAGTGGCTTGGAAGTGGTGCCGAGCTATGAGGGATTTTACCGCACTAAAACCCCCTCGGTGTCGTACAGGACTATGGGTTCTCCGGCGGACCATACCTGAGTCCCCTATTCCGGTCTCGGAACTATTAACTTATAACCAATGTAAATTATTTTAAATAAAATACATTTCGCTTCCTTCGAGGTGACAATACTGATCAGACTCGATCACAAAAACGTGACAAGTGGAACGATGACAGAAGTAAAAAAAAAAATAGTAATTGCTAAATGAGAAATCATCACCAAATAAATAGAAAGTTTACTTACAATCGACGAACCACCAGTCGACGAGGTTGGAGTGCGCCGGTGACTCCTTGATGACGTTCTGTATGAGAGTTCGTATCTGTTCCAGATCGGCTGCCGGGTCCGCCTCTATAGACCCCACGCGTTCCGCTACAACAACCAACAAACGAAATTTATACCTCATACGTCGATAAAAAATTATGAAATAGCGAACCCTCCGGTTAGTAAACGGTACATTCTTTGCGGCGGCTGTGTTTGCACTTCAATGTTCTTCTTCATAGTCCTTACTGGCGACGTACGGATGATGAATGTCAGTAACATAAGGCTTCTTTAATCCACCGCGTTGCCATTTTTAATTGATAAAAGTGAAGCCGGTGAAGTGCGGCTTAACTAATCTGTGTTATACGGATACGTTAATACGATAGCAAATACAGGTTCAAGTTCTGATTCTTAATAGAATTTATTTGTTTACGTTCCAGATACCTGATTCGCAGAACACCGCCTAAGCTCTCGGCAATGTTACAAAATACAGCTTTAGTTAAGGATGTTTTTAGACGTCGTATTATTATACCTACCAAAATAATAATATCAATCCTATATCTGAGTTCATATGAACAGCTTTAAAGATTTTGATGAAATTTTCAAATCTTATTAGATAGGTGTTAGAATATAGCTTTTATTTTCACTTAAATAATTGTATCTTTGGTATTATTACTTCAATTAACACCATCTTATAAAAAATGAGTCACTAATGGCATGAGATAATATCACAATATTGTATTACAATAAATATTATGGCATAGGACACCGTTATTATTAGATCAAAGTTTTAATGTAGGTACGAATGAATGAACCTCCCGCAAGATTATAACATATTAAGTAAAAACTGAGACGAATGTAAAACAACTTTACAAATTTAGCGCTGTTAAAAAATTGTAACAATCGAAAGCCAATTTCATCGAGATATAAAATCAAAAGGAAATAAACACGAGGATATATAACAGAGATCTACACCGTCTCCACTCTAAGCGCGATACGTTCCGCTGGAATAAACCCGGGATTAATGTCGAGTGCTGGAACAGCTGAAAGACTTTCGTTCCTCTCGATAGCATTCTTTCTTACATTCATTTGATATATAAGAGCTTTTAAAATACAGCAATTCTCGATAGAACTTGGAATGCTATCGTCTGTTTTTGCTTTAGTAAAATTATTAAAGATCACCGTTCTGCCTGTTGCTTATTTATTATGTAGGCTTAGTTGATTTAGCTTTATTCTAAGTGGACCCTATTTTAGCCTCGTTCCATTAAAATATTTTTTAATAAGTTGATACTCACAGTGAATTAATTCATCCACTGTCAACTCACCCCATGAATACGACTTATTTTAAAAATAAAGCAATGTAAATATGTCGTATGTACCTCCGTACCATACATTTGAACTACACATGTAAAACGCAGTCATATCATGGTTCAAATCCTCTCTATTACGGTTCAAAATATGTTTATAAGTCTTTAAACTTTATTTTATCTACATTTACAAATTTCAAATATACCGTGGTAGACAAAATAATATTATTTTCCCATACAAATCTGCGGTAGATATGAATACGTCACCTACCTATTGGTTTAAATAACTTTAACGCTATTGCATGTGTGTGCAATGTAAATATGCCTGTAAATAATATTTAAACAAAACTTTAAACGGAGGGCAGAGTGTTGAATAGACGCATATGAGGCCGAATACGTTTTTTTTTTAATCATAAAAATATCTTACCTGTTTTGGCCAATAGTTCCTTATCGTAATGGTGCCTCTCATAATCCGCCATTGTTATTAGATTTACTGTTAGTGATAGCTTTTCTAATGTTGTTTGACTGAAACAAAAGACAATTTGAGATGAGCACCTACAATAACTTGTAATTAAACACAAAATAGGTGAAAATCTATTGTATAAAATATAGGAAACACAGTAATTCTACATTGTTCTTATAAAGCAGAAATGGGTACAAAGAGTTCCACAACCGCCAATACCTTTTGCGAAGATTTGTGATATGTTGCCATATTCGTAGTAGGTATCCTACTCTTCCTGATGTTGATGAAAAATATATTATAAACATACTTACATATTTTATTTCTTTAACATTTTATTTTATGTAAATAGTCATTCAATTTAAAAACTACAATCTACTCTTGTATAGTCTGCAAGACGTAGGTAATCATCCCTAAAATTACCCTTCTATGGAAAATGGACGTAGTAACAAAAAAATCTAAAACCATCGATTTCTGGTATTTGATAGTTTAATTCAACTTAAAGTAGGTACTATATTACACATAACTAATGGTATTATAGTGATTTTTTTCATTTCTAGGAACTATTTTTATGTTGAAAATCGATTTATGATTTTCTCTAGCCATCTGAAGCGTGATACTAGCAAAGGAATTTTATCAGAGCAAATCAATTACGAACGGATTTCATTTGATCGTTTAAAGTAAGAAAAAAATAATGAAATTTATCTGATAGTAAGTGTGATACCTTTGTGATAATTATGATTACAATTCTACCTGAAATCAAGACCGGGGATTAAATGGGACGCCTGGGATATGCATATCTCTTTACATACAAATCAGAGCACAATAGCAATGCACAGTTGTTATAGGGCAGAAATTGGCGTGACATTGGTGCTACCGGAGTTGTTAGAACCTCTTACTTTATAATTAAAACTACCAACAATAACACCCGCCGCGACCCTTTACTTCAACTAAACCTGATGATAAGAAACGTCGAATACACTAACGGTGCGATAACTCTTCCGGGTTTCTTCTTCGCCAGCATGATGGCCTGGTTGAGGATGGACAGGGTGATAATCGAGGGTGCCAGTCGACAAGCCTCGCCGTCCACTTGCATTGGGATAACTTTCGTCGTCACTATCTTCGCTGTCTTACACTGGGTGATGCAGGTGCCGTGACCGCCCGCTTGTAATAAAGGCTGTAAAATATTTACGATTATTAGTTAAGTGCAGAGTTTCTCAAACTGTTTCTTATTTTGTGTACCGTCTAGTTTAATCTAAGTGTCTTAAATGTCGGCGTAAACTAAAAAAAGATTGTTCTACATTTGTCAAGTAGTCGAAAAAAGATACTATATGTGGTTGTTAAATGTAATAGTCCTTAAAAAGTTAGTCGCTAAAGTCAAAAGTTACATTTCATAATACCTGAATGCATCGCCGTCATCTAAACAAGTTTACCGACAACATAATTTTCTTTGGGCCTTTTCTTTCTCCACTCCCCCACAACGTGGAAGGTATCGCAACCTTTGAGAAACACTAGTCAAGTATTTATTCTGTTTAAAAAATATATTCATACCGTGTTCAAAACGTTCTCGTTTAAATTTAATCACTTACTCAGACGCTGTAATGGGATCGTATTAGAGGCATCGTTATTTTCAATTCTCGTTGATTATTTTCATACAAAGTATATTCTCATAAGCATCTTATTGCGAACACTTCTTGGCAATGTTGCCAATTTGTATAAAACTAAACTCGTTTACTTGAAATTTGTATTTTGTGTAAGGGTAATATCTCATTTTTTATCTAAATAACTAGTTAAACTATAGTTTAATTAAACTACACTTGCAAATAAGGATAATTAGACGTGCGATAGTTTTGTAACACTGGCTGGACATCGCTGGCATGGGTATTCGTTACGTATGTAAAATGACAAGTGAATATAATAAAAAGATGCAAAGGAATATATAGGTAAGAAATGTTTGAAAATTATGATAAGTTTTGCGATAAGCTTGCAATGTAGCTATGTTTTAGATTTTATTAATTCCTGATAGAGTATTATTACTTAAAAGTAATTAATAATTTATTGTGAAAGGAAGCAGTAAGTGAATGTAAACCTTTTTAATAACGTTGAGTTTAAAATAATTTATGGCAGGTTTGTCGAGACTGCAAAATTCACTAAATATAAATACTCAGTAGGAAATTAATTTAACAAAATGAAGTGTGGCGCAAGTGATCTCGGGTTCTGAGAATGTAAATATCTTATTTTATTTTACGCTGTAATTCATGTATCTTATTAGTCCTGCCAACAACTCAGTAATAAGGATGGAAAAATATGTTTTGCTGGGTACCTTATTTGTGATAAAACATACAATTTTAATATTTCTATGTACCTATTAGGTAGGTTCAACAACTAGGCTTTAACTATGTCTTCATAACTTATCAATTTCATCCGTAATTTTTCAAATAACAATTAGAATCAATTTTATTCATAACAATAAATAAATGGGATCGCTCAAGGCTTTGAAAGCGTAAGTGGATTTCGTTTCTACGGAAAAATCACCTAATAGAATAAAAATAAACGCGTTCCTTACGCTTCCAGAATTTATTTGCAGTGTTAACGTGAATAGAAACATTCCAATCTGAATGTTATTTATTAATTATTTTCTATATCTCAACGCATCTAATATCATATTAATATTTTTCTATCCAATAAATATCGCTTATTGTCACCTGCCTTTATGTCTTTTACAAAAAAATAGGAAAATCCGTTTTTTTTTTTAATTTTCCGGCGATGAAGGCGATCAAGTATATTTACTATTATTAAATGTAACTTTGTTTTTAAAACCAATAATTTTTTTTTTCAATTAAGAAAGGTACATCTAGTAAATAGAGGGTAAATGAATATTTAACTGTTAATTGATCTTACCAGTTGATATGTTGTTAATCCTACAACTTCTATTAAACCATCCTCCGTGGAAGGCTCAGCTGATCCACCAGATTTGTTCCAAGGATGAGTGCCGCCACCGTAACTAAAACATTAATATGTTAGCTTTATACAACAGTGAGTTAAGTTGATAAATACATTATCTTTTTGTTGAATCGATATTATAAACCGCTTATTACCCATATCGATCAAAAAAATGGCTAGATCACTACTATCTAATTATCAAACAGTTATTTAAGAAATAACCACTGTATTAACAAAATGAGTCCAACGATACGTTAATCGAGGAATTTCCATCTGTTGGAAAATAATTATGTACTTAATGAAGTATTACGCTCTATACCTTGGACTCTTTACTTGGGTAAAATAGGTATGTCTACTATTTAATAATAATTAATTATTAATAGATCAGTCCATTGACACAGAATTTATGAAAATGTAATTAGCTTTTACACTGTAATTGGAAGCTTTTCGAAATCGGGTCACTAAGCTTATTTTGCACACTGCAGCAAATACATAACCAAATT
>DWPV01000509.1:0-28229 GCA_018251915.1 Urbanus proteus proteus | reverse complement strand
TATTCATAATGACCGGGCAATGTGATAAATAACGAAGTTCAAATGATAATTATTCACTTCGCCCAAAACAGCCTGTCCCGCCTCCCGCCCAAAAAATGCCCGGGCATTATGAAAAATGTCCGCATTTATCACTTGGTCCATAACATATATAAGAATTACAGAAGTCAAACTGCAATTACTACTTGATATAAATAAAGTTACATGCCTAAAAATCGATCGCAAAACGCTTCTTAAAAATTAAATATCAAAGGATAATTATTACAAAAACATTTAAATACAGGTACTTAATTTAGTGTAAGTCCTTTAAGATCCCAAATGGTTAAGAAGTCAATTAATCGAGCGAAGAAGTTCAGGTTTAAATATTCATGGGATCACTCTGTAATTTGCGCCTTAATATTTGATAAGGGTCATTTTATTAAGTATTCTTAAGTTTACTCGTGTTTTTGTGATGAGGACAAGATTCGCAAATTGCATTTTGGTTTGTAGAAAATGTATAATTATTTAAGATGTTTATTGCAACCGTTTTTTGTTTAAGTCCCACTGCTGGGGAAGTAGTTCTCACCGAACTTGGTGGGCAGATTAATACTCACTTAAATAAAATTAAGCTTGTATTTCAGCCAAAAATATAATCAATCGTTTACATCTTTTATATGGTCGAAGTAGCAAACGAGCATGCATTCCACCTGATGAAGTGGTCACTGCCGCTTATGGACATCTGTTATCAACCCCAGATAAGATCAAGGTCCTACCTGTGGTTGACCCTGCGGTCTGCGCAGTAACGCTCCTGCATGCGTTACTACCGCTGAGAACTGAGCTAGAATGCCTCGGATAAGTATGCCTCCTTTATCACACCCTTCAGATCAGAACACAGCAGCGCAACACTGCTGTTATAAGGCAGAAATAGGTGTGGCGGTCATGCTGCCGGAGTCGAACTACATAGAGTTCTACCACCTTTAAATACATACATTCAAAAAATTATCCTATCCTCTGATGTAAATCCTATCCGAAGATGATTATTCTACATAGCAGCGATAGTAATGACGTCGATGTCAACCCATTTTAGTAAAGGCCATACCACACTATCCAAAGGTTAATTGGTAACGCTAGATGCGTGTGAAGTCTACCAATTCACCTTTGGATAGAGGGTTTTTTGAGTGATTCTCAGAAGTAAAGGATTCCGCACTATGTATTTCCTCATCATTATAGCAAGAAGTGCTCGGGATATGAATCTCGGACTCCATGCTTAAAAGTTATAATTTCAACCAGGAGGCTATAATAATAATAATAATAATACACTTTATTAGTACACCAAACATGAAAAAAAAAAAAACATTATAAAACAATTACAAAATATGGTATGTACATCAAGGCGGTCTTATCGCTTTAAGCGATTTCTTCCAGACAACCAGGGATGGAGTTGAAGAAATATAAGATAAGAAGGTAGGGTGTACATTTTAGAAGTGAAAAGAATAAACAGTTTAATTTTATATAGGTAAATGGCGAAACATAAGAAAGAGATACGTCATGGAAAAGAAGGAGTAAAGAAGGATGACACTAGGTCAAAGCTGCAAGTAATGAGCCTTGACCAGGGTCTTAAAGATATGCAAGGAATTAGCAAGACGGATGGATTTAGGGAGAGAATTCCAGAGGCGGACAGCAACAACAGAAAAAGACTTTTTGTAGAAGGAGGAAGAGTGCATAGGAGTGCTGAGGACAAGGTTATTTGTGGAACGTAGAGAGCGGTCATGGGCTAGGTGAAGGTAATTAAAACGAGTTTTGAGATAAGGAGGAAAATTGGGATCAAATAGCACACGGTAGAGAAGTGACAAAATATGAGCATTCCGTCGAAGACGAATGGGGAGCCACTTGAGTTTAGTGCGGTATTCTGAGATGTGGTCATATTTACGAAGACCAAATATAAACCTTATACATAAATTTTGAAGACGCTCAAGTTTGTTAAGTTGCTCTTCAGTAATGTCAGCGTAGCACACGTCGGCATAGTCAAGAATCGGGAGAAGCAAGGAGTGGGCAAGCATAATTTTGGTTTGAACTGGTAGTAGATTTTTTAGCCGCCGTAGAGAACCTACCGCAGCAAATAGTTTCCGGCTCACTTCGGCGATTTGCGGCACCCAAGACAGATATTGGTCCATATGTAGGCCCAAGTTTTTTACCCGGCTTTGGTAGGGAATCGGCACGTTGTTTAAGGTGACTAATGGAAGCTCAGACCAATTAAGTTTTGCCATCAGCCGTGAACTACCAACAATTATAGCCTGTGTTTTTTCGGCATTTAATTTTAAACCGAAAGACCTGCTCCAGCTCGAAATACGAGTTAGATCCGCGTTTATAGAATTTATAGCATGATGCAAATTGACCATAGATGTTTTTTGGTAAATTTGCAGATCATCTGCATATAGATGGTAGAGAGAAGAAAGATTGAGATTGATAGAATTTATGAAAATAGCAAAAAGAAGAGGAGACAACACGCCACCTTGAGGGACACCGGCTCCAGTATTAGTCCAAGTTGAGAAAGTATCCTTTACTTGTACACGTTGCCGGCGTCCAAACAAGTAACTACGAAACCAGTCAATTGCTGTCGGAGATACGTTAAGGGAAACAAGAACTCCCAGAAGAATGTCAAAGTCCACGGTGTTAAACGCATTACTGAAATCCAGTAGCGCCAACACCGTGAGCTGCTGGTTATCCATTCCCTCTCGTATGTCATCAGTGATTTTCAATAATGCAGTAGCCGTACTATGACCAATGCGGAAACCGGATTGCATAGGATTTAAAAGGGCATGATTGGAAAGATAGGAATGAAGTTGATTGTGGATTAGGCGCTCAAGGACTTTAGAGAGGTAGGGGAGTATGGAGATAGGTCTATAATCAGAACAGGAGTTAGGTTTCAGCTTTTTGGGAATAGGAATAATTTGGGCGTCTTTCCAGGATGAAGGAAAGGAGTTATTGAGTATAGATTGGTTTAGGATATATGAGATGATAGGAACAAGTAGGTCAAGGAGAGGAATGATCATCTTACGGCTAATGTTGTCACTACCGACTGCATCCGAGGAAATGGAATGTATGGCACCCTCAACGTCACGATCGGCTAATTGACTAAAGGAAAAGGTTGTAGAATTGAGTTTGGGAAAATTGGAGAGAAGATTTAAGGTATCGTTTTTTATTTTGCTATCCATGCAAGAAGTGTTAGAGAAATGACGGTTTATACTGTCTAAATCCAGATCAGGTGAGAGAGTGTCCTGCGTTTTCCCAACTCCTAGTTTTTTTAGAAACTTCCAGACGCGGCTGGGATCTTTATTCTGTACCGACTTATAGACATGGCGTCGTTGTAAGTCTCTACACATCCTGTTGCAACGATTTCTGAGTAATTTGTATTTCTCACGATTTTCATCGCTCGAGTCCAACTTGTATTTCGCTTTTGCAGCGTTCTTTTTAGCCATAACTGTCCTCAGTTCATCGGTCAGCCATGGAGCTGGAGGATGCCTTATTCTTACAGGACGGACAGGGGCATGTACATCATAGAGGTTAATTAAAAGTGAATTAAATATTGCCACCTGTTCATCAATGCTGCTAGCATTTTTTACTGCATTCCAATCAACCTTGCCAGCATCTTCTCGGAGTTTTACCAAGTCCAAACCACTAAAATTTCGCTGAAGTAGAACTTTTGACTTTGCCTTCGGAGGTCGAAATTTATATGATATATAGAGGAGGTCATGATATGAAAAGCCCTCAGCAGCACACTGACCATATTTGGTAACATAATCTGGTGAAGAGACAATAATTAGGTCGAGTAAAGATGGGTTACAATTTGGAAAAAAGTGTGTTGCATTGAGGGGAAGTAAGTGTAGGTTAGCAGCATCGACTACGTTTCTTAATTTAAGTGATCTGACATCCTGCTTGATTAAACAAGTGTTGAAATCGCCCATAACAATTGTATGGCGATAAAGAGGGCAGAAGTCTTCAAACAGTTTGTCTAGGCAGGTGAAATAGTCGACGCTAAGAGAAGGGCTGTAAAATACACCAAGAAGTAATTTGATATGTGAAAGTTGAACTTCAATAAAAAGATGTTCAGCTTCGTTCCCAGACAGATCCTGCGGTGACATGCTTACAATTGAGAAAGGGATATGGGAACGTAGATAGATAGCAACTCCGCCACCGCCCCGAACAGTGCGGTCGTTTCGTATTAGATGGAATCCGGGAAGCGAATATGCAGTTGAAGGGAGGCACGGCTTAAGCCATGACTCCGAAATTAGAATAGCGTGTATATGCTGACTATCAAATGTTGACAACATATCGGGGTAATGGGCCGGAATGCTCTGGGCATTTATGTGAACTACATTAAAGTTTTTCAGGACATCTGAGAAATGAAGATCAAGGGTTTTGTTTAAAGGAGAAATACTTTCAAAGCTATCGTTGCTATTTGAACACTCGGATGCAGAAGAAAAGGAAAAGTAATGTTCGCCACTGTCCTCTAAAGCCATCTAACACGGTAATAAATAATAAAAGACAGTATGTATATATTATTATATAAACTAAACCTATATAATATTATATTATTCAACCCCTACCCACCAGCTGTATGGAAAGAAGCATTTTATATTAGACTAACTAAATAAACAATCAATAACAACATTGAACAACACACAAGCACAAGGAAGCCGTACAGTAGTATATTATATGTAATTCAGCAATAGATATGAATTTAAAAAGATAACAATAGAGCAAAAAAAAAATAAATAATATATATATCAGCTAAAAGAAAAAAAAAAAAGAAAATTTATTGGCTTGTTATTGCAAGATTAACGGATAATGGCATTACAGTGTATTATACCTTTGCCTCAGTTTTATTGAGATATGGTGGCACTTGCAATGTGACAGTTGTCATTTGTCATTCTTAAAATGTCAGTAAGTGACAAATGGCAACAGGCAAAGGATAAGCATAAATATTCATTGTAACAACCATGTTAAAAATGTGATATATAAATAGGGTATGCAACACAATAACAATTATGAATAATAATAAACTACAATAACAAACAATTTACTTGAAGAATGGTGAATAAACATGGTGCAACAACGAAGAGAAAAATATTGAACACAACACAATAAATAACATGGTTGGAACGGCAGACAACAGCAGTTAAATGGCAAGAGAAGAAAATACGTGCAAGACAAGAATAAATAAAGTAACTAACTACACAACTACAGTAACCTACTTCTTCGCTGCTTTCCGGGTGCGGGGTGCCTCCTTGTCGTCTGGCACCTTGCTGTCCGGTGCTGACTGTTTGGAAGAGGGGCTCGTGGGAATAGCCTCCAGTTCGGCCAGGGACTCCACTCGGTGTCGCGAACCATCGGGAGCCAATATGTTGATGACACCATCCCGCGACCAACATCTTTGGATCCCAAACTGCTGTCTGGCCCGCATGAAGACTCCATGGCGAAGTTTGGTCAGAAATTCTGATTGTGTGATCCCGGAGCCCTTCAGTTTAGCCTTGCTAAACCAGACGTGATCCCGCACTGTGACCTCCTTAAATTTGACTACAAGGGGTCTTGGTCGCTTCTGAGTCGGCTGTCCTAAACGATGCGTCCGGCTTATAGCATCACATGCAATTTGGAGATCCATCTTATTGGAGATTATGTTTGCTGCAGTAGTTGATGTATCCTCACCTTTCTCTTCAGGAACTCCATGCAGCAGAATCACTTTGCGTCTCCCTCTCATCTCTAAACGGTCAACTTGACACGCAAGAAACTCCATCTGCTTCTGCAGTGTATTTAAAGCCGACAGAATGAACAGACGAAATGAAGTGAAGTCAGCCGCCAAGGATGAGGTGGATGGTGTAGTAGTACCACTTTGCTGCAGCTGTTTTTGGAATTCGTCCATTTTGCTGGTGAAAAGTGCAGACATGGCTGACAGTGAACCTTGTAGCGATTCCATTGTCTTTTAGGTTTTGTGTAGTGTCACAATATAGCAGAAAAACTTGTTGATTGATTTTAATATAAGGAAAGTAGCTGGTAGGCTGGTGTTTTATCACATAAGCATGTAAGTTTGTTAATATTATCCTATTTTAATTTAATTAAAAGTACAGAGTTAAAAATATTTACGTGTCAGCTTATTTAACACCTACCCGCGAAAAACGCGAATATTGTCATAATTAATTGGTTCCTTATAAGCAACATTTTCTAATGACAATTAATACATGGTGCGATTTTTTACAAAATATCCCGTCTATGAAAATAGTTTTTTAGAAAATCGAGTACAGTTTTAGTTTTCATCAAAATCGATCATCTTTTCAGCATTGTTCGCTAATACATATAATTTCGCACACTTGAAAAATTCACTCTGTATAGATATACAGAGTGTTATACGGAGTGAATTTTCTATCTTTCCTTATCTATCCTTACACAGAACAGTATAACTCACTCGTTAATCAGCGAAGCGACGTCCTAAATCATTTATAAAGGCGACGTCTCGAGGAGCGAATTTTTCTTGTCTTAAGTAAATAAAAATCCAATCAGAGGCAAATCCAATTTTCATTCCGCCGTCGGATTCACCCGGGATTTCAGTGGAGGCTCATTTTTTACTTTTTTTACTTTTCACACTATTTCGTGCCATTCCTTGGGACAGTCGGACTGTCGTTTCAAAGAACCATTTTACGAGATTAAGTTGCGTCATGACCCCCTTTTTTTCATGTATCTTGCTCGTTCCTTAGCTATACCATAGATATATGTATATACTGGTGTGTGGTAAGGGAGACATACTATTCGAGGTGTCCTAACTAAATCCTCAGAGGTAGCAACGCATCTATGATCGTCCCCAGGTAGGGCTATGGATGCTATCATATCTCGAGTTTATTACAAATATCCATGGACGGCAGGGGCCACTTACAATATAAAATAAAAAGCCTGCAGTTTGCGGGTACCCTACAAACATAAAATGTGAAATTCACTAATTTACCTTTTTTAA
Organism: Urbanus proteus proteus; assembly: GCA_018251915.1. NCBI lineage: Eukaryota > Metazoa > Arthropoda > Insecta > Lepidoptera > Hesperiidae > Urbanus > Urbanus proteus. The sequence continues at coordinate 21,250 of DWPV01000509.1, read as the reverse complement.
TCTACATTTTTTTCTCTTTTTTCTTTTTTTCTTACCTCATTAAATCTACCTACCAAAAATATAATTTTGTAAATTCTATAAAAATTTATAGGTACCACACGAAACTCCATGTTAAATCCCATGAGGTGCATTCTCGAAGCTTCCGTAACTTAGGTCCCCTTGGACTATGACCAAGGCATATATAATGGAACCTATATACCCGAGGAACGTGCAACTTCAGTACAAATTTCAATTGAGCGTCACTACGAACTTTGGACACGGAAATTCAATATCTCAAACTTGTACATGTGTGTATTCGCCTTAATTTATGTTGTAACATCCATTATCATCGAGAGAATCGTGCATCTAGCATGAACATTATTGATATTATCGATATCGTTTGTAATTTGTATTGATTTATTGAAATCCTAAGTATTTATTACTCGATTTATTATTCTACTAGCTGAACCCCGCGGTTTCACTCACGTTTAATTTTATTTGCATTGAGTAAAAAATTGTTATTTTGAAATCACAAACAGACACTTCAATTTTATTTATTTGTATAGATAATACTCGTATATGCTTTTAAAAAATAAATTATACGTATAGAATTATTATTATCATAAGATAAAAAGGTAGATATTGGTTCTAAAATCGGTATTATAATTACTTATTATAAGCCGCTGTGTTGAGGTTGAGGTATAGGAGATGTTGTACCCGAGGATGTTATGAAGCTCCGTAACCGTAACCGAAAGTATCGGATATTTGAGATGAAAAATTATCCAAAACCGTAACCGAATCTGATATAAAATTTTCAAATAATTTCGGATAGAGGCACAGTTCGAATATACTCGTGCCTAAAATGTACAAAATGACAGGTTTTTACCTGACCGAGCCGACAAAGTAACTGTGTACTTCATTGTGAAAATCAGTACTTCATTGTACATACTTAATTTTTTTTACTATTAGTTGAAAATCCGTATCCGTAACCGAAACTATGGGATAATCCGAAATAATTTCGTATCCCTGTATCCCGTCGGTTACTGATGTCCATGGTGGTGGTGGTCCCTTACCATCACATGAACTGTATGTTCTCTTCTTATTTCATTCTTATAAAATAATAATAATAGCTCAAACTGTTAGGAGAAACCGAAGAGTATCACTCCGTAAAATTTCATTACTCTACAACTCTATCAAAACCGTGACCCCAATTGTAGCTAAAAGCTCACTGAAAGGGAAAGTTAACAAAAGCTCCTAATGGAAGTGGTGACAAAGTTCGCAAAAATCCTTAAATAATCGCCAGGGAGTTGTATCAATATCAACAGATTAGCCGTGTCTCCGCGTCGAGCCGGCAACGTCAAAAGAGCGGAAAATCCTAAGCGTTAGCGCTTTGTGATAAGCGGAAGCGGGAATTATATAAACGTTTTTAAAAACAACTTGCTCAACACAATTACACATGATAACTGTCTATAGACTAGGTAATTAATGCAAATAGGATTGGAATTACCTAAAATAAGTTACAAAGTTGAGACGCTATTGTAAGCGTCTCTATATTACACACCTTTTGAACACACAGACACACACACAGAAATAAATAATATTGCACTAAAATAAGTGGCGATAGTGCAATAATTGTGTTTTGTAATCAGACAACGAACATGGGTAATAAAGAAAATTAAGTCTCACAGAACAGTTCCAAATATGGAAACTATATTTCGCGTGATGTAAATGTTTAAAACTATCGTATAAAAAGTGACATAAGTGCTTTAATGTATTTAAACGACTTCCCAAAGGAAGAGAGGTTGTCTATTCGTCGTGTATATATTTAACATCAAAACGCTACCGCTTACAACCATGTCCTCACCCAAACGCAGCACGGAGTAAAATTGTTGAAAAATTTCCAGCAGAGTTTCGAAAGGAACTCTATGAATACATTCGGCAAGCGCTGGCATGAATATAGAATGAATAAAAATGAATAAAACGAGCGAGGGCGGTTAATCATCGACTCGGAATATATTTCGGCCTTGCGGATTAAGCGTGGTTTGTTTTGCTATGCTTTTAACTTCATGGTAAACCTAAGCCTGTGCTTCTACATTGACAATAAAATTATTTTCCTACCTATTGAAGGTAGGAAAATAATTAAGTAAGAAGTAAGAAAATAATTAAGTAGGTAGGAAAATAATAATGTAGCTCGCATCAAGCTGCGTTTTATAAAAAAACAACGATCATATCCATGGTTGGTGAAGCATATTTTTAATAAAATATTCCTAAATACAGTTCGTGTTTGCAAGGTTGCGTTATAATTACGTATTTACACATTGTATGAGTATACAAGGATTTTGTCTGCCAAGATATGTGTCTGCTTACCCTACCTACTATATACTTTTTTTATACTAAATTTCAATGCCAAGCATCTGATTATTGTTCTAGATTTGACCACTCTTTAATCATAGAGTCTCGGAGTGTGTTTTCCTTATCGACAGACAGACAGACAAATAAATATTTCATTGCATTTTCGTTATAGATACCATGTGTACTTTCATATGCCTTGAATAAAAAAAATGTTATTTTGAAATCACAAACAGACACTCCTATTTTATTTATTTGTATAGATTTCTTCATAAACCTGTAGTAGAACTTCACACACAACTTTAACATGGTTTCTCAAGAAAAAAGTTTCTCATTAAAATGTCAAAGGTGTCAAGGCATTTGAAAACCTTTACCTTTATCGTAAACTAAACACACGTTAGATCCCCCACATTAGATGATACATCACTTGAGCACCTTTTCATCATCCTTTAAACTGGAATCCATTGAGAAATCGATCCATCATACCACGATACACAGTTTTCGCATTAATATGAGACTTGGCTTCGCCGCTGACTTTGAATATGTGGTTAATTTATTATTGGGAAGGCACTTTAGTAGTATAATTTTAAAGGTGATAGAACTCTATAGTTCGACACCGGTGGCACCAACGCCACACCTATTTCTATCTTATAACGGCAGTGTTAAGCACTGCTGTGTTCTGGCTTGAAGGGTGTGGTCAGAGACAGACTTATCCCAGGCGTTCCAACTTAGTTTTCGGAGGTAGGAATGCATTTGTGGCCAACCTCAGATAAGACTATGTTCTTATCTGGGGTTGATCTTAAATGTTCATGGGCGGCAGTGGCCACTTACCATCAGGTGGACTGCATACTCGTTTGCTACTCACATGTTATAAAAAAAAATGGTCTGGATTCGTAAGGGTGTTATACTTAAACTATTTTTTTGTTGAAATAAAGTATTTGTACAGTTAGAAAATAAAAGTGGTCAAATAAACATGCGTGACCTTCAATAAAAAATCATGTGCAAGAGGTAAGGAAGGATTACTCAAAAATATATCTTACCAAACAGGTCAGCTATGAAGAGATGAGGACTAATGAGTGGTAAGGGAGACATGCTTTCGAGGTGTTCCAACTTAGTTCCACAGGGGTAGCGACGCATGTGTGGCCAACCACAGGTAGGACTCTTGTCTTGTGAGGTTGACTATACATGTCCATGGGAAGCAGTGGCCACTTACTATCAGGTGGGCTGCATGCTTTTTTAACTATTTACTTCCATGTTTTAAAAAATTGATACCTCAATGCTATATTTAAATTTCAAATTTCAAAACAGATAAAAAGTCGACTGAAAAAACCTTTTTCTTTCAAAGCAGTTATCAACAATATTTTCAACGCACAGACAAACTTCCCAACAATTTCACAGTATTATCGATGGAGAATATTATTTTATTCCCCGCTGCGCTGCCGATAAGAATTTCATTATGTTGGCAAAATTTTATTTACTGGTCTTCAATTCCACTTCTGATTTAAATACAGCAAATTCACTGGAGTTTCGTAGCTTTATTTTCATATACATAATGAACGCCTTTCGAAATGTTGATCGGCGGTAAATGTTCCTTATAATGAATATTTTAAATAACAAGATCTCAAGGGTAAGTATGGTTGAGTTGGCCGACCTCATGTGAGGTACTAGTAACCGACCTAGGATAAGACTCTCATCTTGTCTGGGATTGATTAAAAATGTCCATGGGCGACAGTGGCCACTTAGATAAAGTATGCGCTTATTTCCTACTTTATATGTATATAAAAAGAAGAAAACAAGCATTTTTTATTTTTGTTATTTCAATTCGTGTTTTAATTAAATATATTTAATGGCTTTACCACCAAACCGATATGAAGCACAAAAGATTCCGAGTACGATCTCCGAGTAGACATCAAAATAACAATATGATTCTGGGTCTGGGTGTTTAATTTTTTCTTTGAGCGCCTATAAAACCCTAGTTATAATTTTATGTGTATATACTACTACCTATACTCAACAGCCATAAATAATAAACCGTTATTGAGTTGAAAAAAAAACAAAAAGCATAACAAAAATGAGAGAAATTATATTTCAATACAAATAAACATGTAGGATCTGAATCATGTCTGTGTGTACGTCTCATGAATACATTTGGTTAATATCAGAGGGTGAAAACTGAATTAATTCAAACGGAACGAATTGAATAGAATCGAGGAAAATACACTTGTTTGAATTAAAAATTCCCTACCTTCCAACGCTGAATATTTGAATTCATTCATAAGATCTTGAATTACTTATTCCGAATTGCATGAAGGTTAAAAAATTAACATTGTAAAAGTTGAAGAACTCTATTCATAATTAATATTTTTAATTTAATAAAAAAGTAGAAAACGAGCATGCAGGCCGAATGATGGTAAGTGGTGACTTAAAAAAGCTTTCCACACCCATAGCCCTACAGTGGGATTTCCTCCTGTGTTGTGGTTGCCATGGACATACATACATATACATGACATACAAACACCCAGATATAGAACAGGAATCTAAATTCTTCATTCAGGTGTTTGTCTGGCCGGGAATCGAACCCGGAACCCATTGCGTATCAGACCGGTATGGTAACCCCTCCGCCACGCATGCCACGTCACTGCCACATTACGATACTTAGATTGAACTACAAACAGAATTGTACTATTTTAAGTCACTCTCAGATACGATTCTACTACTACAGACTAAGTTAAAACGCCTAATGTAACCTGAACAAAATATTCAAACTAGAACACAACAACAGATTACACTTAAGCATTAAGCTAACACTGCTATTATAAGGCAGAATAATTTGCTTTTCTACCATCTAGGCAAGTACACTGGTACTTGCCTAGATGTAAAACAGTTATGTTTACAAAACTAAGTTAAGTTACATGTCAGTATACGAGTTAGTATAGTTATGTTACAAAGCTAAGTTACTTACATTTAAATGTTTTACTAACCGTTGTATCTGAAATATGGCATCCAGAATTATTTACGAGTAGGCGGCTTCCTACCGGATCCTAGGTCCTGTTAACAGTCTTGATATAATTTATGTATAAATGTTACTTACTTCTACTTATATTAAGTAGATGCTAATAAAATTATTGGACTGTGTATCATTTTAAGACTATATTCATTGATGTTAATCGAGTACATATTCGTACAACTTCCATATATACTCTCTTACTCTACTTAAATAACATTAAATATTTGTTATTTGTCATAGAACAAAATTTGAAACACCTCGGACAAGTATATCTCCCTTGCTTTACCCATTATACCAAAGCACAGCGTTTAAGACTGCTGGTAGAGGCAGAGACAACTGTGGCGGTGGTTCCTCCAGAGTGGAATCACAAAGAGATTAGTATTTCTTCAAAACAGGAATCGGATTTAACGACACGTAGCTTAGCTTACTTAGCCCTCAGGATTTAATCGTCCACCATTTTTCAAGTGAACTGCATATTTGCTTGCTACTACAATTTCATTTAAAGGGACTATTAATATTAACTTGAAAAAAAACCCGACTGCTTGTCATCTTTTCAGGCACCACTATTTAAAAATTATGTCTATCTAATCCAATCCAACGACACCTCATAATTACGAGTATGTTAAAATTCATCAAGCCAAGCCAAGTGGTAGAACTCTGTGTAGTTTGACTCCGGTGGCACCGCCACCACACCTATTTCTGCCTTATAACAGCAGTGTTTAGCCCTGCTGTGTTCTGGTTTGAAGGGTGTGGTTAGGAATATATACTTATCCGAGGCGTTCCAAATCAGTGGTTGACCTCAGGTAGGACTTCGATCTTATCTGGGGTTGATAACAGATGTTCATGGGCGGCAGTTACCACCATCGGGTGGACTGCATGCTCGTTTGCTACTTCGATCATATGTATAAAAAATACATACATACATAAGCTAAAACTACCCTCCATTATCATTACCCTCCTCCGGACGCAGTCGGGTAAAAAAACGAGTCTTGCTAAACTACTACGCTAAAATATCAAGACTATTTCATCTCGAAGGATGCCTCGCATAGGCGGGCCGCGGTACGAGATGAAAAATCACAGATGACTTTTTTTATTGCCCGACTCACCACTCCGGGGAGAGGTGTAATTACGGAGAAAAGTGTCTTCGTGACATTTTTTTCATTTTAAAAATATTTTACCGGAACAGCTTTATTTTTCGTTACGGTAAAGGTTGTGCTGAAATCACTAGAGTGTAAAAGTCATAGCTAGAATATATTTGAACAGTTGTATTTTATAAATATATTGCGGTGGTTTTTTATTAAACTTAATAATATCAAACCAGTTACAGTAGTTATCTTTCTTATTGTAACTAGATATTTACGTTTTTATTTCACTTATACAATACCGAATTACTAGTTAAATTATTTAAAATATAGCTTGATATTTAACTTGTTTTTAGGGCTATCAAAATTAACCAATTTTGCTTATTATAATAAACAACACGTCTCGAGTGTGTTAAAAAATCTACCGTCATCACTCTAATGTAATACATTGATGACCTGTATTGACAAAAATATAGGTACATATTTTTCATTAACATTCACAGCATTCTGTAAATCTGTAACCTTTAATTTGAATCAGAAGGCACCACCACCACAATATTTATATTCCTCATAGAATCGGTGTAAAACTCTGCTTTGTTTTGATTTAAATAGTGTGGTAAGTAAGACGTTCCAATTTGATCCATACCGGTAGCTACACATTTGTGATTGACCTCTGGTAGGACTCAAATCTTATCTGAGGTCATTTACATGACCATTAATGATAGTGACTGTTTACCATTTTGACTGTAAGTTCTATAAAAAAATATAAAAACAGTTTTCCACGCGACAGTACCTTTAATGCAACGAAATGGAATAAGATAGATCGATGCGGTGATTGGACGCATTCGTCTTTATTACAACGTTGATATCGACTGTACTTCTGTACTCGGTACTAATGTACTATGAACTGACAGTATCTGCTGATCGTTCATTTATAACGATTTTCTTGCAAGAAAACGAAAGATGGGTTCTTTTTAGTGTCACTTAATTGTAGTATATTACATTTTGTTTTTTAATTCAGTAATAATATATAGTTTTGTTTCTTTTTGTAAGACTATAGTAAAAATATGGTGGTTAGTAGGCACTACTACCCATGAATATCTGTTACCAACTTCTTATAGAATAGGGGTCACTTATTCTGGTGTGGTTAGGGAAACAAACCTTATCAAAGGCTTTCCAACTCAGTCCTCACGGGTAGCAACGCTTCTGTGGTCAACCTTAGGTAGGACTTGATTTTATCTGGAGTTCAATATGGATGTCCATGGGTGGCGGTGGTCATTTACCATCAGGTGGACTGCATGCTCGTGGCTACTTCGATCATATAGAAAATTAATGATTTTGGGGCATACTACTTTTATACCCACGATCTCCTAATATGCATGAACAGTTGAATAGTATTTGCATTGTACCTAAAGCATTTACATGTACCTACACATTAACGCGAGCGAAGCCGTGAGTAAAAACTAGTTGTTAATAAAAATAATTTAACAGCTCAAAACAGAAAATATTATGTCAGACCCAATCGCCCTTTAAAGCTTAGACAAAAAGCTATTTTTCTCGCAATAAAATAAATTATCTGACATCGGCCAAGTCTGAAGAGCAGTTTCCACCAGTCACCGCCACGCGGCGCCACTGAGCTCGACACTTCAAATGAGAATATATGACCACTCGACAGAACTGCGCTATCTTTCTTTTAAAAAGTCTGCAATAATTTCACGCTATTTTCGTTTTTCGTTCCCAGAGTGTGTTACTGCTGTGTCAAGTGTAGGTTAGTGGAAGATTAATTGAATTTTTTTTTCAGGTTGTTGTTGTAAAATGTACCAGAGGTACTAACTAAAGCCAATTACAAATGCGTTGCCACTCATAAGGACAAAATTAAGTCTATTACAACTTCTTTTTATTTTTTTAAAAAGCACATAGTAGAATTTTGTCCTATGTCGTGGGTGCCAGGACACACAAAGACGAATACACAAACACCCAGACCCAGAATAAAAATCTAAATTAATCATTCAGATATCTGCCTGGCCGGGAATCGAACCTCCGCGCGCTAGACCAGTATGGTGGTACGTCTTAGTTACGTTAATTTAGTTAATCTACGTTGTTGTGTTAATCTGCAGGCATAAAAAACGCATAAACCATTTCACACATAAATGTGTTTTTATGAAAAATGCTCTAATTAAAAATATGTTTTATCTAAGTGTATTTTATAATCCTTAGAAATAAGATTAAGTTAGTGATAAGACCGGGTTTTTAAAGGGGAAATGATTGTGGAGCATAAAAATCAACTTGAATCTCATTTAAAGTTTATTCCCATAAGTTTATAATATTTTAATAATATTAATTAGTAATTATAATTAATAATTAGTAATAATTCCTCGTATAGGGTGGTAGTCAACGGATCTTAAATCTATGGTAGCCACATACTATCAGTGTGAAATAAACAATAGAGAATCCAAGTGTGGGGGCAGTTGGATTCTCTACGACGACTTCTCTATGGAATAGATATAAAGAAGACATACATTTTTTAAATGTAAAGCAATACGTCAAAATTTCACGTTCCCTTTATGACATTCATAAAATAACAGACCGTTTTGTAGAATAACTTTAAAATCAGTAAACCAATTCGAGCTTTACTGTTGGCAGTAAAATATTTTAGTGTTTGATTGTTTGTTTATGTTTTTCTTTCCTTTTTTATAACATAAAGTAGCAAAAGAGCAGTCCAACTGATGGTAAGGGGTCATAGTTGACTCTAGAAATATGTAATCAACTTGAGCTAACAGTAGTATTACCTAAGATACCTTTAACGGCTAAGTTGGAACTGCAGCTAAGTTGGAATTTTATTTGAAGATTGCAGAGGTCCATGGGCAGCAGTGGCGCTTAAATTAAAATGCATGCTCGTTTACTACTTAAATATTATATATATAAATTAAAAACTCTGGCAGTCTATACTAAAATTATAAAGAGGAAACATTTCATTGTTTGTTCGTTTGAATTGAATAGGATCCGAAACTACTAGACCTATTTTGAAAATTATTTCACCAATTTAAAGATACAACTTATCTAGTGCTATAGGCTTTATCTCATCAAAATTCGTATACATAATTTGAACTTTTTCTAGCGCGGATGAAACCGCGGGAACCAGCTCGTATATAAACAAAACAAACAGTATTCTAAACGCGCCTTTCCAATTACACCTGTAGTTTGTGAAGCAAAGTAAAAATAAATTACTTCACATTGCGAACACAAAGCCAGTGTTTTGCTTATTAACTTTAATTTTTAATATTCGCGCTCAGTTCCCGTAAAATTGCAATCTAGCGAAATGGACGCGAAGGCACGCGCTTTTCCTTTCTTTCTGCGTATATGGAAATTGTTTTTTTATATTCGAAACTAGCTGAAACCCGCGGTTTCACCCGTGTTTAATAAATAAAAAAGAATACTTATTCAAACAAAAATGTCATCCCGCTCTCCCGCGACGGTGCAAGCATGCGCGTGGAGCGCGAGTTATTGGACTTTTCAAAAATTAAAGCCTATGTTACGCCTTAGACCTTCAGCAATCTTCCAGTGAGAGTCCTGTCAAAATCGGTCAAGCCGTTTAGGAGATTAGCTCAGCCAAACAGACTGACAGACAGACATTTTTTTTTTAATTGCATTTTCGTTATAGGTATTGTGTATACTTTCATATGCATTAAGTAAACAAATGTTATTTTGAAATCACAAACAGACACTTCAATTTTATTTATTTGTATAGATAACGAGTTCCTGTAGGAATGCTAGTTCAACCGAGTAAGAGGTCATGGACATCTATGAGCTACTTTATATGATCAGGATTACAAACTGAAATTAATCGTAGATGCATTGCTACTCCAGCCGTATAAGATTTGCCGTAGCCGCACTTTGTAAGTAAATACAAACAGATATTCATTATTATGAATATCTATTTATCTATTGGCTATATTAAGCATAAATAGATATTCATAATATAATAAGGGATCATTGGTTCAACTGAAAAAATCTCTACTTAGCCTGAAGGTTAACTAACAGATAAAGTTAATTCAGAAACCAGTTTTCAAATTCAAAAACCACAAAAGCAAAACCACTCAGTGTGTTAACACAAATCTGTCTCTAACTTACAAGAGCAAACTAAATTAAATAATAATTACACCAGCCTTTTCGTAACACATTAAGTGCCTCAAAAAAGCCATTAAAAGCCAAGTCATACGCCGTCTTGTTTATTCACTTAAAAATCCATTACACACAAAAAGAGCCGCTAATAATATGAAGAAGCCTGCTATAAAGCCTTCGGGGGTGAGGGAGAAAGAACTTTGATCTCTAGTTCGTAAGGTTTATATTTGTCTGGATATTTTCAGTACATTTTAGCGCTTTAAAACGGGCGAGTTGTACGTCAAAATCAATTCTTGGAGCCATTTCTCAATAAGTTGTGTTGGAGCATGGAGCACGCAAGCTTTTAAACTTTGACGTGTATCACTGAAGAAGATATACGCTGTTACAAGTATATTTGGTTTAAGCCTTTTAGTTTTGATAAAAGAACTCAGAGGTCTGATTTTGACAGCTAACATAACTGATTTCGTTAAGCAGTAGCTTAGATTGTAGTGATATAACTCATAGTAATGTATTATGTTATTTAGAACCCTTATGAAAAGACGCTTTCTACACACAACATCCCAGTAGAATTCTCTCCTGTGTCATGGGTGCCATGGACACACAAAGACAAAAATGCTAACACCCAGATCCAGAACCTCATAATTCCGATATTTGTCTAGACGGGAATCGAACCCGGGACCCACTGCGCGTGAGACCAGTATGCTAACAGCTCCGCCTTATAACTTATAGCTTATAACAGCAGTGTTCAGCGCTAGCGTGTGTTGTTAGCGAGATATACTTATCCAAGGCGTTCCAGCTCAGTCCTCAGGGGTAGCAACGCATCTGTCAACCTCAGGTAGGACCTTGATCTTATCTGGGATTGATTACAAATGTCCATGGGCAGCAGTTGCCACTTACCATCAGGTGGACTGCATGCTCGTTCGATCATATAAAAAGGGTCAAACAACTCTTACATAATTTTTAATTTAATCATGATTATTATATAATTTAAGTATACCTTCAAAAGGCCTTGGCAGCCTTGGCAGCGACGCCGGATTATGTGGAGTTTTTACCACACTTAAATTTCCCTCTTCTCGTGACCGTCTTCGGCGCTACGAATAATTTAAGTAGGTACCTATGGACTTTTTTAATTTTACAGTCATGTCAAAATTATTTATTTTTTTACAGAAATTTCCCTATTTCAATGATTTTCATTGTGTACGTTATTAAAACCGTTGTTTCTGTGTTCCTTTTCTCATTCGCAAGTAATACAAACATCTGTAGTCGACGTATCCCTTGCATCTGATGCTCCTGTCCTCGCACGAATACCTTCCAATCCAATTTGGCATTACATTACACGTTCCCAAGCGAAAATGATTACGTCGCGGAATATTACATTAACTTTTGCAAAATTTTGTTTGTCGGAATTTAGCGTTTTTAGCATTTTCAGCAACGTTTAAATTACAGATTTTTCCTTGTTGTGAAGAGCAGATGAGAAATTAGAATATATCCATAAAAATATTTCAAGGAATATATTGATACAAGTACGTTATAAAATATGAATTTGTTAGTATGAATATCACTGGAGTATTTAAAAGTTAAAATTAAAATTACTGGACTGACATTACTTATTATGATTCGATTCAGCTCTTGGCATATATTTTATGCAACTGCAACGACAGGAAGTGTGTATATGACAAAAAATGGCGTCAATAGAGTAATTTGATAGTGATATTTAATTTAATTTACATTTTAAGTACACACATACAAAAGTAGCGCCACTTTTGAGTAAAAAATTTACTGGTGAGCAAGAAGTTTACTTATATGAGTTAATATATTCAAATTCTAGCGCGGTTGCAACGTATGTTTTTCGAAATCATATATTATCATCTTATTTAGAATTTCATTAATTCTCATTCAGATGTTAAAAAAATTCAATTTAAAAAGTAATTCCAGAGAAGCAGGTGTAGAACGAATGTCACCAGTTTCTTCTAAACACGATTTCCTTTAAAGGTATCTCGACCGCAACAATATCCAATCGCACTCGTTTTATTTTGTTCGTAGACAGGCGATTTACCGGCTGTCTGTATACATTATCCATTGTGGAAACTGAATTGAACACAACATGTTTACTATCAATTGGATTAATGTAATGTTTTCTAACACATTGTCTCAATTTGAAAGCATTGTTCAATAGAGCGAAACCAATTTGAAAAACATTCGCATCTACCATCATCCTTCGAATTTTATTGTTTATTTTATTTTTATTCATGAAATTATTATTCAGAACTAAATAAAGAAGAAAGACAGCCCAACATTTGAATTTAGTAGTACCACCGCTAGATTATTACTACCTACATTACAAATTAACCAATACTATGAGAACATTATACGATTTACTTCAATAACAAAGAAAAACTCTCTTTCTCTCTCTTAATTCTTTAAAGGTAATTTGTGGTAAGTAATAATTCTTAAAAACGGAAGATAACTGTCGAACATAATGTAATTTAAATAATATTAAAAATTAACTACTACTCAGTGCCCATAGAAACTTGTGAGATAATCCAAGTAAAGGTGAAATGCTGAAATACAATAGATGAGTCTCTCCTCATGAGGACTAAGGAATACTTTATGCAATTATTTATTCCGAAAGAAGGCTAATACACTTAAAGGGGATAATGATGGCTATAAGTTGATGATGTTAAACATTATTATCATGAATTCTAAAAAAATATATAGGGTTCACCCTCCACTGACGTAATTTTCTCACCATAACGTACACCTTTGTTTTAATGAAGTCATACTCGTAAATATTTGATGATGCACTACGCATACTTTTATGTTACAAAAATGACATGACATTTTATGAACTGTGCTTATATCCCGTTCATGTGAATGATGCGTGCAATAGCTTGTATGAACATGAGAATTTTTCGGGCGTCCCAAATTTCAGTGTTACTGTCGTTTCTGAAAGCACTCGCCGTAAAAACTTGATTACACCCATAAATACGCTCTGAAAGCGCGTGAATATGGCCGCAAAACGGTTTTGATTTTTACACCGTTTTAGTAGTTTTTTTACAGCGATCGCTCTATAGCTTATCTTCGATTTAACACGTTGTTTGACGCCTACATAATCGTATATTTGATACAATACGAGTACATTATATTTGATAATATAGACGAAGAAATGTTATAAATATCTGATACAGCATGCATATTTTCCGATGATGCAATATTCTAGATCTTATTCATATACCTATCTGTGATCTATAAAAATCTACAAGCTGTGCACGAATTTTATTTTCAGATGAAACCACAGTTTATCCTACATTTTTTATACTTTAACAGATACTTGGCTAACACACATAATAGGGTCATGTAGCTTACAAGTCTACAGTTTTATTATACACAGACTAATACATACAATTATTAAAGTGTCTCTTAGAATGACATGAAAAACTTTAAGCCCCGTCAAAAGTCTATGAGTTATCCAAAGTATTATTTGAGCCAAATGCACAAAAGTGTTTGTTATCAAGAAGGTTTATAATCTTTTATATCGATTACGATGAGTTTCATTGTGCGCCAAACGCTGGCTGCTTGTTCGCTCAGAACCGTTAATGTCAATACAAATTCGTTTGGTTTAAGGTCATGCGAATCGAGCCTTTGTTAACGATGAACATTTGAAACTGGAAGTGGCAATAATATATATCTTTTATTATTAACCGTATGCAATGTGCATACGGCTTTGTTGACGTCAATATAAATCCACAGAAGAGCTATAGGCGATTTAATTTTATGATGGATGATATAATCATTTATTGTTAATTGCGCGCTTGCGCGTGGAGCGGGCGGTAATGGATTTAAAAAAAATAAAGTATCCTATGTCACGCCTTAGACCTTCAGCTATCTTTCAGTGTCTCGTTAAAGTCCAGTTAAAATCGCTCTAGCCGTTTAGAAGATTACCTCAGCCAAACAGACAGACTGACAGACAAAAAAATGTATTTTCGTTATAGGTATACTTTGATATGCATAGAGTAAAAAAAAAATTGAAATCACAAACAGACACTTCAATTTTATTTATTTGCATTGATATTAACTTTATTATCTATATCTCACTCCATGCCACATCCAGTAAGTACCCTCAGTAGGTACCGAGACCGGCCGCGCGGAACTGCGCGCGTTCCGCTCCGCTGCACGCTGGAGAAACGCTCTCAATTTATGAGCCCACACACTTTGTGTGCCAGAAGATGTGTAGGTATCTTTATTGGGGGTGAATTTTTCAAGTAAACGTGGATGGATATACGAAACTATTAGGTCTAGTGATAAATGCTGTTTTAGGTTTTATAAAATTAATTAAATTGAATTTTCCAATTTTAATTTACTACTCGGGAATGAAACGAGTTCATTTTGAGAAAAAGAAACATCCTATAACTTTGAGTTTCGGATTTCACAAACCATGCACATTAAAAATTCACTTTGCACTCATATAACTAGTAATATTATCTTAACAACATAAACCCGACTGCTTAAAAGCCCTTTTTTTCAGTTTTCACGCATTATATTGAAAAATTATATAGCCTATGTCACTATGACAATTGAGACGAATCCAACGACATCTTGTATGTAAAAATCCATCAAGTCGTTTCGGCTGTCGAGCCAAAGAAAGCCATACATATGTACGCTCGAAAAACATTACCCTCTTTCTGACGAAGTCGGTTAAAAATCAATAGATTGGTTTGAAATTTTCCCACAATTTTCATTGCATTTTTAATTAATTTTATTCCAATTATTATATCAAAATTCGTAAGGGAAATATTGACTGAGCAACACTGAAGCGTGGCAGGGTTAAGCTAGTATACATAAATGTATTTGCGGCACGTTCGGTAACTATGTACAGGGTGTGTGTACTTGAACCGTTTACCACACTCATGGGCTTAATCTGCTTTACGTTGTAATCACTTTTGTTTGTAACAAAGTTATTTAAAACTAGATGATCCCCGCGGTTTTACCAACGTTTGAAAAGTAAATCAATAAACATGTCGCGAGATTGACACAGAAAAAAAAACAAATAAATGTATCCCACGGGAGCCGCACATTTTCCCGGGATAAGCAGTAGCCTATATGTTATTCTAGACTAATGTCTTTGTCTGCACTAAATTTCACTCAGATCCATTCAGCCGTTCTTAAGTTATAGAGTAACAAATATCCATCCATCCTCACAAACTTTCAGCTTTATAATATTAGTAATATCGAGTATTTTACTAGTCAAATATTCTGATATTAATATTCGTTTAAGGTTATCAGATTTAATAATAGATATCTATTAATTTATTTTTCTAAAAATTATAAAACAACCAAAATCATTCAGTCCATCTGGTGGTATGTAGCCACTGCTGCCCATGGGCAATAAATAATATGATCAGATCTGTAAGGAATTGAAGGTTATATCTGGAATTTAAAATTGATTAACGAAGGATTTCGACTGTTATAGAAATTATATACACAGTGTGGAAAGGCCTACATGTTAACAAAGCTTTTTCCCTTGGCAAGCATAATAAAGAATATCGATTTTACGTCACTGCCTTGTTGCACGTTAAGTGTACTTTTCAAACAGAACAAGGGGATAGGTATAGTTTAAGAATAAAGGTAGGTGCTGACAAATAGCTTGGATCAAGATTTTTTAACTCAAAATACTAAGATGCAGTGACAACATACAGTGATAGCTCATAATTATAATATGGTAGATTTTCATAGTGCCAAACCGCATGCCATACCTAAAAATAACTATCAATTACCGAGGTAGATTCTACTTCGAATATTCGTAACTTCAGTTCGCATGCCAAGCGAATAATATCGAAGTAGCAAACTAGCTTGCAATTCACCTGATGATAAGTGGCCACTGCCGCCCATGGACATCTGTAATCAACCCCAGATAGGATCACAATCCTACCTAAGATTGACCACATATGCGTTGCTACCCCTGAGGACTAAGTTGGAACGCCCCAGATAAGGATGTCTCCCTAACCACACCCGTCAAACCAGAACACAACAGCGTATCTGATTTGTCTTATACTAAGGCACACACATGTCTCATGGCAATTAAGGCTATGACAGTAGAAAGTGTCTTTTTAGTATAATTTATTAGTATTATTTTTATATGAATCTCTCGACAATTATTATAATCATCATAAACTCTTCAAAGATTCCCCCAGGAGCTATTACTTTGAAACTGTGGCTTCAAGTTTTTACCATAAACTTTATAATGAAGGCCGTGCTGGTACGAGCTAGCAGGCAATTATTTATACTTACAGTTATGGGTTTTACAAATGGCCGACATTTTAATTGATATAAAATGCAATGGTAACTCATTTTTCAAATGCATTCAGATAAGTTTTTTGCTACCGTTAATATTACTAATTTCAATTAATAATGTTTATAAATTAGTGACATTTTAATTCCAATCACGTTGTTCCGAAAGAAAACGTTAGAAAAGCTGTCACTTTGATTCGTATTATTAATTGCAAAAAGTAGTAACTTTGATATTTCAAATCCATTTTAAATAATATCCATGTAAATAATGTTATTATCTCATACTTTTAAGTCGATAAAACGAATAAATATAAAATGGGAAAGACCCGTGACCAAGTCAATCTAAGAAGAACTCGTATCCAAACATTAAAACGGTGGCATTTTGACGATAAATATCTGAATACATATAACGGGGCATAAATAAAATAGGTCTGTTTGTGATTTCATGATAACAACTTTTTACTCAATGCATATAAAACAAGGGTGAAACCGCTGGGATTTCCTAGATAGGTATAAAACCACAGTAACAAAATGTTCACCTGTTTATTATAAGCAAAATACAGAATGTGACGTTTCACTATGAAAATGTTTCTGTAAATTGAGCAACCAAACTCACCAGGGTATTACGCGATTTGCAAAATTCTTGCTTAAAATTTTAGTTTTCAAATTACTTACCGCAACTAATTTGAACAACCACATTCAAAATAACTATACGCTTGGAAATTCAAAACTTTTAGCTCATTTGCAAAATATTTGCTTTGAGTGAAATTAATATAAGTTCTAAATGTGTAGTGCAGTAGGTATAAATAATTTCATTTAAGCTTGCGATTTGCAGAAAATTAGCCTATGTGACGCGTTAGACCTTTAGCTACCTTTCAGTCGAGTCCAGGCAAAATCGGTCCACTCGTTTAGAAGATCACCTCAGACAAACAGACAGACAATATAATTGCATTTTCGTTATAGGTATCGTATATAGTTTCATATGCATATGAGTAAAAAATATTCAATTTCAAATTTGAAACAAAAATTTCAATTTTATTTATTTGTATAGATTATTTTGAAATCACAAACAGAATCTTCAACTTTCTTTGTATAGATAATTCTGAAGAAGTTTTACTCAAATGTAGACTTTTATCGCCTTTAAACAGAAGATATAACGACAATCGGTGCCAGACTAGCTATCTAAGCACCCCGAGCGAGTCACACATTTGGCGAGTTTTATATCTACGCTAATGTGTATTGTAAAGTGGAAAACGTTTCCAGTCGTGCTTTAGCGCCCCTGGACCCGGCGCCCCGTGCCATCTCCCTGGTCGCTCCTTTCCCTTAAACCGGCATTGACGACAATATCTACAGTCGAAGTATAATTTAAATTATAGCTTGTATTTTTTACCATAGGCCTGTCACTCGTTACTCGCTGGCAATAGAATTGGTATCTCAACAAGTGTTAAGAGACTAAGAACTCCCCTGACACTCGTCTCAGTCCCCGATGTTGGAGTTCGTAAGACACACAAGCTCTAACAAATGAATAATTCATGAAGCTGTAACTTGAGGGCTGATCTAATAGAAGGCACGTGTAAATCAGGTCTACTGGTTAAATCTGGATAAGCAGAGGCAGATTTTATTCTTCAAAATCAAGATAAAATGTTTACGTAAAAAAATTTTTGCTTATTTTTTTTCTAAGTTGAAGTGAGTGAAGAAATTTCTGTAACACATAGGTACCTACATTTTTTAATAAATCTTAGATTATGTATTAAATAACTTACTCTAATAGAACTTTTGGTGCTTGCGTTATTTTTATAACATAACCATATATTATCATGCATTTTTTTAATTATATCTATAGTTAGGTGCAGTTATACATAATTAAATTAATAAGATACACCACTAAATATTAAACACAATCAATAATATTACTTAATTAACATTAGGAAATTGCCTATCAGTTTCGTTTTTACATCGTAGATTAACTTACTATAGTAGGTACGTATTACTTATGTAGTTTGTTAAACATTAAATCTAAACAGAGATTTATTATAAGCTAATAACTTCGCATTATTTTAATAAAAGACATTCTCTTGAAGTGACGGTCATGAAATTTTCATACGATATCGAGCGATGATTCGTTTTATTGCTCCTAACCATAAAATGACCATAAAAACCCCATCACGATCCATTCAAATGCCTCTGCGTGTAACCTTCATCCCTCCGTAAAGCAGATCTAATTTTAGACGGAAATAACTACTTAGACCTAAATGGGGTGGATAGGAAATTTGAAGAATTCTTTGAGGGTTAACTCAGTTGACTGTGTTTGAGTGTAGGCTGTTTTGATGTGAAGGGTAAGGATAAAGAAGGATAGTAATAATTATAAGTTGTTTTAGCATAGTCTAAATAGTCTTAAGTTGCAACAACACTTGTGAATCGATTTCCGTTAACATTCTTCAATTTTAAGCTCTCGTAGAATATGAGGCTCAAACGTAAGACGATTTAGACGTAGATAAGTCCGTCGGAATCTTTAATTCAGAATTCTAGTTTCAAACCTGCAATATTTTACTTACACGTAAAATACACGGTAGCTACATACTAATGTAAAATTAGATACATATACTAATATGAAATTAAATGATCTTATATTTTAAAAAACAATTTTCCATTATATTAAATTTTAAATGTATTTGCCAAAGTCCTGACTTTCACAATCGTTTTCGTAAAATTCTCCTCCATTTCTATTTTATCGTAAATTTATTTCAGAACTTGTCTAAAATGCCTTTGCGTCTTTACAGATTGAGCGAGGTCTGAAGGCTTTACCACTTTCCGTTATCAATAAAACAATTCCTATTCAACAGAACACCACAATCCCTAATATCAATAAATTTGTCTATCCCGTCCTGTCAACTAGCTAGCTGATCGGATAATGCCCGTACAATTGACGTTTCTATTTCACCTGAACGGGTTTTCGGCTCAACCTTTATCGAATTATAAGATTTTTCCATTAGTTTTTCATTTGCACCTTCTCTCGTGTTATTTTATCGAATTTCATAGAAAATATAACCAATTTATTCGTGTTTATAATTGTAATGTTATACTTACAGGAAACAATGCTGTAAAATAACCATTTACTAAGTTATTTACTTGTGTATCTGGCTAACTGTTAAATAGATTTTGATTGAACTTAAACGCAACAGCCTGTTCTGAATCTGGAATTTGTAATCAAAGAGCAAATTTCACGTCTATCACTTCATAGTATAAAACAAAATCGTTTTCCGCTATGTGTCCCTTTGTATGCTTAGATCTTTAAAACTACACAACGAAATTAATAGATAGAATATTTCAAGAGGATTGTTTGTATGTAATTTAATGGGTGCGAAGCCGCAGGTAAAAGCTAGTAATATTATAAAGTTTGTTCGGTTCAAACGGAATATTTTTTTGTGTTGAATGACAATTTATTCATTAATTGAGGAAAAATGCCTTCCTATGCTATGCTACGTGGGGATTTGCTAGTAATAATTTTATTGTGTAAAAACAATCGGGTAAAAAGTATTACAAGTTAAAAGCACCATCACTGCTATATTTATCTCTATAAAAAGTTATGTAAAGCTGTAATGGTTAATTTTGCATTAAAATTAAACATTGTGACATAGATCCGACGAGACAATAAAACAGTTGATATTATAAAAAGTAACGGATCTGATATAAAATTATACACTTAACAATATTATGAGATTAATAGCTTATTAACAAAAGCTATAGTAAAATATAATAAAATAATGTTTAATAATAACAAATGTGTCAAAGATACGACGAAACGATAAAACAGATGATGATATTGTAAAACTTAACGGATCTCGTATAAAATTATACACTTAACATTATTATGAGACGACTAGCTAAATAAAAGCTAAAGTAAAATATAATAAAATAATGTTTAATAATAACAAATTTGATGTTGTGTAGATAGAGAAAAATGTTAAAAGCTTAGTTTATTCTAGATCTTTATCGTTGCAGAATGAGTTCATTACACTCAAATGGGTACTCGCTTTTGTCTTATTATTTGCAAAAAATAACTAGTGTTCATTCAGTCGTAGTATTATTTTCATAACGACAACGGTAAAATGTTTTTGCTTGTATATTAGTATTTAATATTCTTTGAAATATTTGCAGTGGTTAATATTTTCTACGACATATTAAATTTTATCTTTTACTAACTGAACCCCGCGGTTACACCCGCGTTTAAAAATTAAAAAAGGATACATATTTAAATATAAATGTCATCCCGCTCTCCCGCGACTGCGCGCGCACGTGCGTAGAGCGTGCGTTTATAGATTTTTCAGCAAATAAAGTAACCTATATTACGCCTTAGACCTTCAGCTATCTTCCAGTGAAAGTCCCGTCAAAATCGGTCCAGCCGTTTAGAAGATTAGCTCAG
>DWPV01000508.1:0-28236 GCA_018251915.1 Urbanus proteus proteus | reverse complement strand
GGAGACATACTTATCCGAGGCGTTCCAGCTCAGTCCTCAGGGGTAGCAACGCATCTGTGATCAACCTCAGGTAGGATGTTGATCTTATCTGGGGTTGATTACAGATGTCCATGGGCGGCAGAGGCCACTTACCATGAGGTGGACTGCATGCTCGTTTCCTTTTTCGATCAGATAAAAAAAAAAAAAAAAACTCTTCCTTCACTTAGCAGAGGATAATGTAGCTGTAGCAGGTGTGACGGTAGTACCTTCGGAGTACCTGGGGCCGCTAGCTAATTGGACTGCAAAAATAAGAAAATAAGTCCACATAACTTAAAAGAATCAGAGATATTTGAGATTTGATGGGCGTGGGAGATAGAAATGACCTCTAAGCATGATGAATGAAGTAACATACCTGGACACAGTAGGAATAACGGTCTGGACACAATGTGAATCGTAAGGCAATTATTTGCACAGTTCACTTTTCAGTGTGAAATATTCACAGCTTGTGTATGTATGACTTTGGATCTTGTTAGGGTATTTTCAGATGAGCAAAGTAACTGCTAGGTACTTAAATATTTCCCGTATACATAAATCGTATTTTTTTAAATTGAACGGCGTGGTAAAGAAGATACTTTTAAACGAATAAATTTAATTACACGCAACAGCTACACGTCTATGACCGCCGTTTTTTTTAAATACTTAAAGTAGTTTTTTTTTAATAATAAAGTAGTAAACGAGCATGCTATTTTATAGATGGCGAAAAATTACTGCATCTCAACGAAATTTATGTAGAACAGGGGTTAATTTAATGCCATCACAAATGTGTTGTAAGACAAAGTATTGTTAGTCCTGAGGACTAAGATAGATAATTGGAAGTGAGCTGGTAACCACACTCTTCAAGCGAAACAGAACTACTTCACGCTTGAAATGGTGCAGCCATGGTACCTCCTTAGTATTTCTAAAGTACTATTTGTCTCCTACGTTGATAGCAATTGTTTATGGTTGTTTATGACTTACCAAGTAGGCTGCAGGCCCGTTTTCTGCTTATCTTTTTAACCGTTCAAACGCCGCGTGTGAAAAGAGCGTTAAGTAAATGGCGATCATATTAGCGTTGGAATGGACAAAAAGCGCTAATCGCCAGGATTGAGGCGTCACGCTTCATTCAGAGATGAGTGTCAGCCGTGATTGGTAGCGGTTTTTACCAGCCCTACGGGTTGGTGTAAGGTGTGAGAAACGGCGGGGGATATGTAAATAATGAATTAAATTCATCAATGAATGAACAGCTTGCAATGCAGTCTTAGCTGTAAGGTTGAGGTTTGAGATGATGATGTTCTTATCAGTGAGATAGACGAAAACTAATAAACTCACATGGTATTCTACCTTCACTGTTTAATGAAGTAATGATTGTTTATAATACGGAATCAATTTATTTTCGAAAAATCAGTAGTCAGGATATGACAAACTTCATAATAATATTTCACTACGTTAAAAGAATATTTCGAAAAAAATATGCAATAGTTCAAAGTCTGCTTGATTCAGTTTAATTTTTACTACATCGCGTTATTTACTTCAAACACGCTTTTCACTTTTAACTTGGACCACAACTCCCTTATACGTCTTAATTCCGACTGGTTGTTCGTAACTTGGAAGTTTTTCAAGTCAGCTAATTATATACAAATAGGATAAAAGATCGGATTACTTGTGTTAAGATGCCGAAAGAACATCTGATACTTTTTAGTCATAGCCCTTTTTGAGTCCAAAAAAATCGAAGGTGCCAATTTAAATATGTATGTATTTAAAATTAATACTTTATTTATTTTGATGCACATTATCTCTGTATGTCGCATCATACACACAAAGAGGAGAACACCTGTATAGAAATACTTTGTCTTCTATATCTATTCATCATTTTATCTACATAGTATAAAACGAAGTCGCTTTCAGCTATCTGTTCCTACGTATGCTTAGATCTTTAAAATTACGCAACAGATTTTGATGCGGTTTATTTACTAGATAAAGTGATTCAACACGAAGGCTTATAATATATGTAATTTAATGCGCAGCCGCGGGTAAAAGCTAGTTCAAAATAAAATAAAGACTTTCCAATAGGTAATAGCTTTGAATGAATGCATGAAGAGATATCTATTAATTCTATCATATCTTGCAAAGTAATTTTCTTAGTTACGTTCATAATGTGTATGTTTGTGTGTCACATGCACGTGAAGTGGAACTTTGTAGTCTAACAATTGCACAAATCAAAATATCTTAACATATTTTTAGCGAACTGGCCGTCTACGGATTGATTTACTTCATGCTACACTCACCTCTAAAAACTTTATAGAAATTCTAAGGCTTATGCAATACCGCAATATATTAATTTCTATAATGCACATTGCCTTAAAAATTGGGTATTTAAATCTAGTCAACCCGAGATCTCACTAAACTTTAGACTCAACTTCTCATCCGAAAATGTTAAGGAAGTAACCCAAAATATCACAACGGATCACTGATCCGGGATTATCCTTACAATACCAAAATAAACCCTTAACTCTCATCAACAAATTTGGTCATTCACCCAGTTTTAACAATAGTTGTTATGGCAACTGTTATTAGAATAACACGTAATTGAAAATAAACCACCGGAGAGCCGAGTCCAAACATTTGGCGGAATTGATGTAAGCGGTGCGTCTATTTTTGTTTAGTTGCGTACTGGTTTGCTCTTTACTTTTTACATAGAATAAATAATATATATATAAATAAACTAAAAAAAAACGCAATATCCTGACTGATGTAAACTGAACAGCGAAAAAAAAAGTATAGCCAAATCACTTCAGAGACGTTTTTGCATTTGTAATAGGTACAGTGAATAAAAATGAAAATTGATTTTGCAATTTTCTATTCCCTGCTATCGAATAACGGTTTAAATTAACACCAAAATAATATATGTATAGCCAAATCACTTTAGAGACGTTTTTGCATTTGTAGTAGTGTAATACGAACGGTGATAAAACCGAAATAAACCAAGTTTGCGCTAGTTGGGTTGCGCTAGTTGCGGTAGCTACTGAGGGTCAGCTGCATAAACGAACAAATTATGATTAACATTAAAGATTTATATATAAAGCTATAACGAAGGCAACTATGAAATGTTGTAGTTGGAGAAGTTCATGATAATAATTAGTTATTGTGGTATATTAAGTACATACTTATTAAAAATGTTTATATATCTACTGCCGGTGCGCTACAAATGCAAAAATGTCTGTAAGATGATTTTACTATAGATACTTATAATCAACTTATAATACTATCTGCGGTAAAAAACAAAAAATATATAAAAACTGCCGACACTTAAGAGATAGCAACATATTTTACGGCTTCAGCTACTTAATTTTTTCTTATAATTTTGTGTTTGATCAAAGTAACTTGGAATACCCAAGTTACTTTGATCAATTAATTTATTGTAATTAATCATCTTTACGTACGAAACTAATGTTAATTACACCAAATTTCGGGAATTATTAAATGATCTTGTTATCTTCAAATGTCTATTTTTGTCTTCAGATTTCTCCCTAAATATGATCAAATATTGTTCCATTTTCCACTAAGCCAAATTCATTGGAAATTGGAAACAATTCAGTCAATGTACTTATGATATTTTGTTGTACAAAATAAATGAACTCATTTAGAATATTCGTGTTATTTCAATCAACATATTAAACCGGCGCCCATTACGATTTAGTTTAGACTCTACAACGGAAAACTAAAACAAAATCGTGTTTTAGACGTATTTTGATAGAACGCAATATATTTCTCTTGTGTACCCATTCCTGCATTTTTTACTGAATAGGTCTCATTTAAATAAAATTTATAATTCTGGCTATATTTTTATCGATGTATTCTTAAAAGTAAAATACAATTAATACAATTTAATTTTATTACACTGGCAACATTTTTGATCGGGTAAAAAGCTGTGGGAAGTGGCAACACTGAATAATTTATGACTAAACTTTTTGTGACAAGTGGGAGGTGTGTAATAAATAACTCTTAACTCTTTTTAGTTCTAATGTGGTGCCAGGGTGCCAATCAATCGGTTCATTAGGAATGCTTCCTGTTCCAACCCCCACATCGACCGCCCTACATGCAAATTTTGTATTTATCTGTGCACGTGGGTGCATAGCTTAAAAATAGCTTGATGTGCAGGATATGTGGGTAAATAATTTTTTTCAACTGCCACACCTTAGTATCTACCTTACACTGATTTAGTAGTGTTAAGAGTAACATTATTGCAGATATTATTATTTCGCTTACTTTTAATAAAGGTTTTTTTTCGGTCGCATACAATCTGTATGCTCTATCAAATCAAATTTCTCTATCAAATCTCTATGGTCAGTACTACACGTATTCCGGGGATTCTAAGAAAAAATGTACACAAAAGTCTTTTACATTATTGTAACATTCATTCATCATATTCTTAGGGAGCTTTTTTATGGTATAACCTAACAATAAGGCGGACAGGTCACCTGGAAAGTAGTCACCGTCGCCTATGGACATTTGCAACACCAGAGGAGTCGCCAATGTATCGCCGGCTTTGAAGGAGAGCTCTTTTTTGAAGACTAACTTTACTAACCGTTGATGGCTTGCCGGGGGAGGGTGTACCAGGCTGATCTGGAGAGGGTGTACCAGGCTGATCTGGAGAGGGTGTACCAGGTTGGTCTGGAGGGGGCGTACCAGGTCTCTTAGCTAACAGACAACATGTTTGAGTTGGAGCACACTTAACAATTACTGGACTCTCAGCTCCAGATCTGAAAAACAAATAAATGCTGTAAATCAGAGATTTATATATAATCAAGATTCGCCCGTTCCATACTTCAGACGCATGAACCTATGTTTGCCTTTTAATTAGATACTTTCGCTAGACTGCGGCTCGTGTGACAGAGAACAAACTATATCAATTACATAATGCAAGAGCGAGATAACTGTAACTATCACTACGCCGTCTTTTCTTCAGCAGTTACGCAAAACGTAAACAGTTTTTGAATGCGCAAGGCCTATCTATGGTAAAAATCTTTGCAACCAACCATATCAACACCACAAGTGGTGCCAGGCGCGGCGGGTCTCAGCATGGTCTTGCACGTGTTGTTGACGAGGCACCACAGATGCTCGCACAGCTCTGTCGGTTTCGCGCACACCACCGCCTCCGCGCCGAACTGTAGGTGGCATTGCGTCGCCGCGTCGAATGTTACACCTGGGGACGTTATTAATTTTTAATTTATGCTCATAGTTTATTTGTGATAATCATAGCCTTGAAAAGATAAATTGAATCAACGCGTAAAATGGTGTGAAGCTTTCCTCATATACATTTTTTATAATATAGAAGCAGCAAATGAACATGCTGTCCACCTAATGTAGAGTGCTCTTTGCCGCTCACGCACAATCCACCCCAGATAAAAAACAATTTTTACCGTGGTTGGCCATAGATCCGGTCCTGCCTTTGAGGACTAAGCTGGAACACCTCGGATAGGCACGGCTCTATCACCACACTCTTCAAACCAGAACACAGTAGCGCTAAAGACGTCTATTATTAGGCAGAAATAGGTATAGTAGTGCCACCAATAAAGTGCAAGTCATATTACAAAAGATTCTATAACCTCAAAATACCATAAATTAAGATGCAAAAGTAACATATTTTTTATATAATAAAATATAGCGCACCTGCGGGTACTTCAGGATAGACGTATTCCTCTTGTGATGGTTTATCGCTCAGACATTCGCCCAAGCCAGCACTGCAAATAAAATTTGTATTCATTAATCTTTAACTGTATAAACTATGTAGCCAATAATTGTAATCGACTTCCAGTGGGTACGAGTCTTGATCACGGCACTAAATCTTTAAGATTTATACATTCCACTATCATTCATAATAAGGATACCATTCAAGAACGCTGACGTAATTTCATTCAGCATCTATTCATTTGTCCTGACTACGTCTAGCGGTTTCGATTCACGTGTAGGTAGGTCACCTATTATGATCAATAGTTCTAGTATCATGTGCACATTTAACCCACTTCAAAAAACGAGGTTATATATTATATTCGACTCGATTCGTATAATTATGATATAGTAGTGTAGTTTAAGGTTTTAGATTTAGTCACATCGGAACATATTTTTTAAATAAGTCTGTCGTTCAGGTTGTTTGACGATGTTTCGAAACAGGTTTGAGTGTCTGATGATGTTATAAGCGACGTTTAACTAAGTGGTAATTAATTTCTAATTAATACACAAATAACTTTAAAAAATCAGAGGGGCGTGCGCAGGATTCGAAGACTACCCGAAATCCCCGTTTGGGAGGCCGAAATTTAAACTCATCGCCCCTAGTTTTTTTATACGATTACAACAGCTAACCAGCCTGCAGTCCACCTGATGGTGTGAGGTCACTGTCCCCGATGGACATTTGTCACAAATTTCATATATATTCTATCCGAATTAAGCCATTGTTCAGCTATTCCCGGGGAGTAAGATTATCCCTAAAGACTCCTGAAGACCAATCACACCAGATACGTCTGGGAGGCTTAACCACAATTTAGAGAAAATTAAAAAGTTTTTGAAGTTGGTATAAGATGAAGCAATATTTTACCATTAAAATACATATCGTTGTTGTACAAATATGTACAGAGATTAAGCGGTGATGCCTGCTTCCGTAGAGAAACTTCTCATTTGAGGGTAAATAAGGCTCGTTCATATTTAAATATTTACAGATTGAACAAAAATAATTAGTTTCGTGAGACCTTGTGAAACAACATCCGGCGTAATAGGCAAATCATACTGTTTACGTAATTTATGTATGCGTAGGTATTCTACTTTCAATTTTAACAGTTAATATTTAATAGGGACCCGATATTACGCAATACTTTATGCCTGCGAACCCATAAAATTCTGAATAGTTTCCAGTAAATATTTCCATCTAGCGGACTCACAATAAAATCTCGTTACATAGGCACTTAACGAAATCACGACGGCTTGTTGAGGAATTCAAGATATTTTATTAAATTTTTTATCGATATAAAATTGAAAGCGAGTATATTTATGTAAAAGTGAATTGAAATCGCACCAAAAAAGAATATGAATATCTAATCGTAAAAAATATTAAGGCATTGTCATCTTTCTATTGAACCGTTTTCACAGCGATTACTTCACAAAAAACAAAGGTTCTGTTCTGACAACAGAACTTTGCTACGAGTTTATTGTGTAAAGTGGCGAAAACTATCTCCTCACAACCGCATTCACTTTCTATTATTAAGTAAATGATACTTGAATTAAACCAGACGGGCATCAATGAAAGTAACATAAAAACATTAATTTGAACGTGCCGCCGGATTTCTTATTTTCGTATCTAAAGCTTGTTTCTCTTTGACGGATCCAAATTTCTATTTTTAAATACACTATTAACTAATAACGATGTTTTATGTCCATTTATATATTTTTTCCGTTATTGCGTGTATATTATTTTGTGATTTTCAAAATTACAAGGCAGTTTAAGGCTCAAGAGTCTAAGGACTTAAAAATGGAGGTGGTGCTGTCGTAATGGAATCGCAAAGTTTTACCACCTCTAAATTTATGTATGTGCATTTTTTATATTTTGTTTTTATAACGAAGCAGGTGTCACAAGTATTAAATTACATATTAATAAAAACGGCGTCATAAAAAATAGGCCAATTACGGTTGATCGATGCCTACACGTTTAGTTCTTGCTTGAGTAGGAATTTATGATCCTCGGGGCCTCATAATATCCGGCAATTACTCAAAAATTGATTTTACGAATACCTCTGGCATTTTGTTGTTCTTGTGCGGTCACTTACTAATTTAAATCTACATTAAATATTTAAAATTTGCTTATTAAAATGATTGTTTTAAAGAAGAATTTAAAAGGAATGAAAAATTACAAACCAATAATTCGAAAATTGGTTTTACATCAATTTGAACGTATACTGATTTTACACTTTTATCGTTTGTTCTTGATGAAATAACCCTTTAAATTATAGTCAAGAGGACTTACTCTAAGAAGTTGGTGACGTCACGTTTGCTGCACCGGGACCACGCGACTTGTACTGTATCCGCTTCGAAGATGGGTGTCATGATGTGAAGAGTCTGGCCTTCTCTTCGGTGGCAACCAATCTTCTCCGTGTCATGGTATAAGCCAAAACTGAAACAATAAATAGTTATTTATTTTACTAATGATGCGAAGTTTTGATAATGTGGTCTCTAATGGTAGGTATTTTTTAATTTTCATTTTCTGAACTTATATGTTTACGTAGGTAGTGTAGGTACAAGTGCGCAACCTATCCGTTACGGCGTAGGTACTTTTTAACACCAGGTATAAATATGTATGGAATGTAGCTAAAATCATACTACAAAAAATCTAGATTTTTAAAAAGTTTTGAGTTTTTTTTCAATAAAAGAATGACACGCGCAAATTATTACCTAAATCCTTTCAATACGCATAAAGTAACTTTCTTTTTGAAACTAGCGCAATCGCGGATCAGCTTAGGGAGTCATTGAATGATTTATATTAATTTTGTTATATCAATCTTAGACATAAACGTTTTATTTGTTTTAAAGCCACATATCTTTCAGTATCACGATTGTGGTTTTGAAATGGCTAAGATCTTTAGCGAATATTTTATAACTATCTATAAAATGATTTACGATGAGGCGTCGCTATAACATGTTTCTATTATTTGTATTCTTAACGTTGTAGGAGTAAGTGTACTCGGCTGGCTTCCAAAATCTCACTTTCTTTTGAATTTACAAATGTTTATGACAATAAACAGTGTATTTGTAGCAGAAAATTCTAGACATTTAAATAACATATACCTATCAAATAATACTGAGAATAATTATAGTAACAAGATCATTGTTAATTTTGTAAACGCTGAGTAATAAATCATGATAATATACCTACAGAAAGGGTAAAACAAAATTATACGAGTGCCATTAAATATTTCCAATGAATTTAAAAGAAGTGTTAAAACGTATTAACAACACAGCATGTCCTCGTAGGTACAAATCTTCATGTCACAGACGTTGAGAAAAATCTCAAAATCTTGAAATAAACAACGTTTTTTTTTTCGGTTCTTGCTAATGTGGGTAGTGTATTTATCGTTTGTTTGTTTGCAAGCATTGCACTCTATCTTATTAAAGATGTTTGTTTAAATAATAATACATTTACTAGCTGAAAACAGTAATATTGAGTTTATTACACATAATTATACGGTTCGTTATAAATACATCATATGATGGTACTTTTATTGCTCGAGCATCGCCGGAGGCCCGTTCAGTGGCCTCTAGTGGTTGGTGTCATAAGTCATTCCGTAAATCAAGGTATCGATCAAGAATTGATTTTATTACTAATGACTCATGACACCTACAAACAAGCCACACGCATCAAGGTACTTCACTGGGCATCAATCATCCTTGTTCTTATCCATTCTACGTGTATAATAAAAATATAACTCGCGCTTGCTGTCTGTGAGTTTTAATTCAGTTGGCACCAAACAACTGAATGTAATTTAAGGGGATTTGTAGTACGTACCGCAACTTAATATTTAGGCTTTACTACATAAAAATCGATCCACTCTATCAATCATTATTACCTACAATTTAAATATGTAACTTTCCTTACGCTGACCTACCTACGTAAGTACGCAGATGAAATCGCGGGTTACAGCTAGTATCCAATATAACATATCGAAGTAGGTACCAATGACTACCAAGAAATAAAATAAGCCCTGTATCAGTGTTTTACGTATGCATGACTTATTTCCTCTAAGTGGGGCAGAGGGTGTCCAGTGAAGCGTGAACATCGATCATATTATTAATGGTTGATATAACAATCGCATGACATGTAATCTCTCAGTGTTTTTTATGCTTACCTAAAACATATCTTGTATATATAGAAAGAGTTCATGTATTTCATTAAGTTGAATACTTTAAATAATTCTACTGTGATAGCTCTACCATAACGTTCTCTATACATAGAGCGAAGAGTGAATTGTTGACTTACAATACACCTAAAGACATATTTTATTTATTTGGCAATGCAACGGCGTTACATGGACTGATAAGTATATAGATATTTTTGTAGAAATCGATCATATTAAAAATACAACGTAGACCGGTATGATGATCAATACAAGAAATACAACAAGCTAAGAAGTTACATTGCATTAAAAATAAGGATAACTATTGCAAAAAACGTAATTACTTGGTTTAATTTACTCATTATTCTATACTCCGTTTTCTTCATTTATGATAAGAATATAAAAAAATAATGAACTTGTGTGGGCTGATAGCGCGGCGTCAATGCACCGAGTGCATTGTACTCAACGAATGATGCATTCATGTCTACGAGAAAGAAGGTCATTGCCTGTGTCGTGTTGTTTGAACTTACATAACCTGAGTTTGTTTTAGATTTGGAGGTGTACTTGTAATAACACTTATCAACAAGTACCGCATTGTACTACTGTTATCTATATATGAGTATTAATACATGAAGCGAAAGCTGCCAATCCCTTTTTTCGAATAAGGTGCGCACGGAGAAGCGTAAGATTAGACATTCGTGAAAGATAGTGCAAAGAAAGAGTGGTTGCAGAAAATATATTTTTATAAAAATTGTTGGAAATATATTAAAATAAATAGGAAAATTATCTTATAATTTATATTATTGACAATAATACTGTGAGACACAACAGTTAACTATGACAGATGTTAAAAAATGCATTTTTAACTTAAAATGCAGCTTAGCAAAATTAAATTATTTTTTACTTTTTATTATGGTCGAATTTCAACCATTGCGACCGATATACTAGTTACAATTTAATACGCAAATGCAATGTAACGTTCGCACGAGTGTACGGTAAATAAAACAAACATTAGTTCCATAGGCTTCTATCTTAAAAGCAACGTCCTTGCGGTAATCTCAGCGTGGAAACATGACTCAGACTACAACTCAAGCGCTAGGCAACTATTCCAGAATAAAACTACGTACAGTGTTACTTTGCTACAGCCGTACTGCAACGTTACACAATACATATTATGGCAACTTACGATATCGAAAATAGATAAGAATGCTGCATGATTGTTGATACGTATAATATGTACATACTCTTTAGCACACCATTGCTTGCCTTTATTGTTTACTCTAGTCGTCAGTATATACATTTGACTTAACACTTTTTGATTTAATTATGATTTTTTTCTTCGTTTTCCTTTCACATACAGATATTATTATCCTTGTTTATCTTGAGTTTGATTTCTATCCTAAATTGTGTCTTAACAGTTAAACTGTGGCATTAAATTGTAATACGACTTTCGATTACAGTAATAGTTTTATGAGCTTTTTAAGTATGTCCATAAAGTCTTAAATAAGGGCGATCGTTCTGAATTAACCATTTGGTCTCATTGTTTTATTGGCCTATTTTATATAAGAGGCCGTGTGTGCTTGAAATACGAAGTAGTTGTACGTATGCTTCGCTGTAGATAACACGATATTACCCATTGTTGCCGGTATTATATGAGTAGGCGTGGCGCCGGCGGTTTGTATGGCGCTAACATTCATCAATATACTTGTACACAGAACGTATCATGTCGAAATAATAAAAAAACAGCTACGTATGACGTATGCTATAATAAGTATATCTACTAATATTGATATACGAATATGTAATGGTCTATCTGACCGAGGATTAAACACGGGACTTCGTACGGTCGACCGGCTTTCTGATAACTGTTTTACTAGTATATTTGCTCACAAATTCGACACTTATTATGTTGATATAATCTTTATATAAATACATTAATTCCTAACGCTATACGCAGTAGTTGGAACATAGCGCTATGAAAGTTTTATAGAAAGTTCATGTGAATTGCCTCGGAGGAACTATGTATTATACTAGTTTCATGGTCCTCCCGATATAGAGATAGCGACCATGTATGGTTGCGGGGCAAAACGCCTTGCGTATGTGAGCTGCATACGAAGCATGGTGCAACAAATTTATTTGCAACGAACATTATTATTTATTAATCATAAATTCCCGCAATGAATTATTCTTCTGAGATTCTATTTGTGTTGTTCTTCTCACCGATCGCGCCAATTAGGCCGATTTCTAAGTACATATATTAACCAAGTGAAATACATATATAAGCGTAGGTAATAACCATTATTGAGTTTTTCTTACAAATAACTACAATTGAAAAATCCGCTTTAACTGAACTATTACATTTTTTATGGTAAATTAAATAGTTTTTTTATCTGTAAAAAACACGAATTTAAAATATTTTAAAATCTATTCAAACAAAATGACGAAGCAAAAAATGCAATTAGTGTGTAATTTTTCTTCTAGTTGTGGAGTAGGTACTTGGAAAGTGGAATGGAATGGCATGTTTGTTTAATTGTGGGACAAGTGTCTTCATTATTTTTTGTCTGTGGTTGTGTCTGATATAAAAACCCATGCTATGGTTTTAGGAATGTATGAAGTGCAGGTTTTGCCCCAGTTATCGTGCCGTGGTATGTGCTTTTAGTATCACCTGTACTTACAGACACAACGAGGAAAACTGAGGAATACGCGTTAGATAATATATTTCTGTCAATTAGTAGGCAACATTTCAACTACTTGTAACACTCATACTTATAAATCTCCAAATGATTATTATGAAAAGAATCTGTCAAAAAAAACAAAGCGGGATAGTGAAAATGTTATTCAGTAACTCTTTTTTAAAAATAAATAATTCATCCCCCTCGGAGTCTGTAATACAAATCACATGTATTATAGCACCTCTTGTTGAAGGTGGATGATAAGGGAGCCAAGCCCTTTCTTTTAAGCTAAGAGCCTTCGTTGCCAAGTGTTATAGAGCCGCCCATGCTTATTGGTGCCTCCAACTGAACCACTAAAATTTCTACAATCTTAGACTAAAAGGAGTATTTGCCAGGCTGTCGTATAACACGATCCAAATTCGCTTCCTAAAAACAATTTTCTAATGAATTTAGATTTATTAGGACTTGTGTACAAATAATAAAAGTGGAGACTCACTTGTGACCAAGTTCGTGCGTGATGGTGTGCGCGAGCATGATGCCGTTGTCCTCGTTGACGGAGCAGCTGCGGTCCGGCTTGCACATGCCGGCCACGTGCGCCACGCCCAGCGTACTGCAACCAATTACTGCTTCAATAACTTATTTCTATTTCTACAGGATGCAAGAATGCGTTTTTCTATCCTACTTCCTGCGGTCCGTCGCCACGTGTTGCTTTTCCCACGAAGGCAGAACTAATAGCAATTAATTTATCAATATTTAATACTTAAAATAATTGGAATTAAAATGCATTCTATGGAATTATTATAATTACTTTACTATATTGATTTACATATCGGATAAAAATATATTTTATGTCGTTGTCTTAGATTGTATACAAAGTTATAAAAAATACACAGTTAGACCACAGACTAACAAATTAGATACTATTATTCCCTTTGGTATTGAATTAAACTCTTCGTGACTTTTCAAGGAGATTGGGTTTATTACAAAAGTTTTGGTTATTTCATAACGAAAATATTGAAGCATAATACGTATTACGGTTCATAAGAAGATAATATCAGTAAATCTCGATGCTTATATGTTTATCAGCGTAGTACAGTTTCAAGTGTTGATATGGATTGTAACGCCAAATTATCAGTATTATCAAGTGTTATCACGATGTCAAGCTATCCCACTTGATAGTGCACTGCCTGCACTTGTACGATATATTTTACTCGGCAGTGGGGTAGGTCCTAATCGAGTGATTGATATCATTTAGTGTCTAGCTGGTACTTCAACGGTTTTAATGTCACTATGTCATGTTATTGATGCAATACTTAGATGTAACCTATATACTTGTACCTCTTATGTGAAGACGTTAAACTTTAACTTTCTTATTGGAAGTACTTTACAGCCACTCTTTCAGAAATTACAACATTATTTTATAATATTCCATAATTCGATTTTTTATTATTAATCACATAACTTCAAAACTTGGCCGAACTCTACGTGCATAAATTGTAATAATTTCACTGGTAGGTATTTTGTGCTATAACGTGTAATTAACATTTATATGATAATTGATTTTTAAATCTGTAACCACTGGATTTCAAATTATTTTTCGCATGCGAATTATGTCGAACGACATTTGCTTAAAACATTTCAATCCGAGAATCTTAAAAGCAATTTTATTTAAAAATCTGGTTTCTAACATAATTAAGACAAAAGTTAACATTATCGACACTACAATGTCTACATATTAGCGCACTAATTGCTGATTGTATACGTAATTATTCTCGTATATTACGTTATATTAATAGCGTACGCAATGCTAGTAGGTGTGGCGTGCGGGTAATTAAAGTCCACGATTGAGAGAGTGCAAATACATTACAGTTTATCGCACTATTGCATGTTAAATGTTTTTGTCGTCAACGCTTTGTCACTTTAAATAATGTATAATTTTTTTTTACATACATACTTTTTTACATACATTATATTTTTGATTTACACAGTTTTGATTATATATTAATATACATTTTAACGTGAATGTACGAAGAATTGAATAATCATATTATAAATATTTCTCAAAATAATATTTGATTCGTAAAAAAACAGTATAGTGTATTAACGATGAAGGTACAGTGTGAACAATCTCTATGGAGACTGGTAGAGCGGTCGGCGCAGACGCGGCCGGGAATAGGCGTCTAATAATATACGCACGCGCTGACTCACTCACGCGGAAGCCGATGAAAAGCTCTATAAATTCCTTGTAATAAATTCAATACACTCACATATACAAAACCTATTCGAGATGAGGACGCCTTTAGTATTTGTTTATATGAAGTAAAAAGGGCTTTCAGCACTGTCTCAACTAAATCCTCAGTTACGCGTAGTTACTATGTGTTTTGATTAGTGTAAAATTTATCTATATCTTAGTAAGCTTTACTAAAATCGTTTATTTATTTAACATACATTAAAATACACGAATGTTTGTCTTGCAGAATAGTGTGAATTGAAGATACGCGTTGATGTCTTTTCTACGTAATACCTGTCAGTGTTAAAACCGTTATGGATTTTATGAGTTATTCTTAGATAATAAATATTCAGTAATCGGTTACAAGAAGACAAGGATTTCATAAGGAAATAATTAGGGAAATTTATTATGGTTTTCGACATGGCTTCATATTTGGATAATACATGAAGACTATTACCGATTTTAAATTGCATTTCCTTTAAGAGACACTTAACTCCGTTTATGCGATATTACATTTCGATTTAACATTTTCTTTATACGTGCACCTCATAAATCACATTTGGGGTCGTTTCATGTTCACACATTGCCTCCCAGGTGGTCCCGAACAAGAATTAGTTTCGAAAACGATATTATGAAACATAAATGACGCTTGTATGGAGCCGCTCACACCTATAGGTATAAAATTTTAATTGATTGCAAACATGTTGTTGCGTCGACGCTACTTAAAAGCTTCGCAACCTTGTTCATCACTTAGGCGGCGCCTTCAAACGGCACGGGAAAGTCACACCATGGAAATTTACATGTTAAGTTCTTGAGTTTACTTATTTATAAAAATGTTAAGAATATCTTTATGTCAATGATTAAACTAATGCCGGTTGTTCGATTTCGGTTTCTTATACAGTTCTTTTTCAAAAAAAATCCATTGAAGGACTCAACGAATCTAATAAGAAGTTATAGATTTCGGCCGGTTAGTAAGGACATCACTTATTCGTATTATACAGCGCATGACAAGTTACATAATTTAAACCAAATGTTAATTATTGATTTCAAAGTTACGAATACTATGAAAATATTATAATAAAAAAAGAAAATGCGTTCACAATTTAATTTTATAACTCTTCACACGTATATTAAAATATACAGAGTATTTTGAATAATTTGTTTGGGCGTAACAAACAATTCTAATTGATTACACAGTCAAGTAATCAGAAAATCACGTACATATTTAAGTGGCTGTCTTTCAAATAAAGTTGAAGTGACTTAAACACTATTTATCATTGTTGATTGAGCTGTGAACACATATTATAGTGCAAATCAGTGGTCGGCAACACGCTGCCTGCGAACCTCGCTTTTGGCCCGCGGGGGCTTCTTTCAACCTAGTTTCTCAACCGCTTACAAAGATAATTAGTTTATTCTAGACAATACTTTTAGCTTTCAAATAAATTGACTGTCGTCCTTTTTTCATTTAGTCCGCATTAAACCCGTGTAGCTACCATGTGGCCCGTGTTGCCAATCTTGCCAAAAAGGTTGCCGACCGCTAGTATAGGTGTAACAGAGGTGAAATAAGTGGGCGCAGCGACAGGCGAGATCCGAGACGGCTTGGCGTCGGCGTGCTCAGTACACGACCACAATACACAATAATCAATTTAAATTACTTTTATCAGAACTACGATCGTTACAATACATTACAATGTAATTGAGTTTTGTATTACCGACTACTTGAATGGTTCGAAGATTAATGTGACTCTGTATTTCTAACAACACCAATTGCAGTCAATGTCAAACAACTACGTGAAACATAGTTTTCCAGTGCATCTTATATAGAAGGCAATGTCATTAATAAATATGAGGCACAAGAATTATCACTCTTCCAAATCAGTTTCACCAAAATATGAGCACCGAATATAAATTGTTTTGTACTTTCGCTAAAGGTATTTGCCATACCTATCGCCATTGCATAATTACTCATTAGTAATTTGCAAATGAAATTGCACCGTCATTTCAATTGCAAATCAGGCTTGCAGCGGAATACCTACCTATCATTAAAGATGAAACTAAACGAAATACATTTCGAAATGAATACTGAGTTTTAAAGTTGTTTACCATATCGGTATTATTTGTAATGATAAGTGCATTTTTATACGGTTGGATGTATAATGCATGGGTGCATTGCGGCGACCGCCCCGGGGTTCGAGACCGTTACGAACACACTCATTGTCTTTTGATTGCCGCCTTCCGAGAACATTCGACTACTCGTTTGTACCGTTTACCGAATGCATCGTGCTTCCTTATTGCATACATTACACACTGGTTTTTCGGTAAAATACGTGCGCAGAATAGAAATGAATGTATCTCCGAGATCGTTTCCTCAAATATCTTGCGATTAAATTTATAAAATTGAACCAATTGTTTATGTTTATCAATAAACATTTCAACAGGTTGAAATTACACAATTCAAACAAATACCTATGCAATGTGTTTGTTAATGGGAAATTACATAAGACTGATACGTCTGGTTCGCATCACCGGCGGCCGTTCCAGGTCTGTGGGCTACCCGATCGTTTTCCTGAAGTTTACATATTACGTTAACTGCATCTAGGTGAGCCGCGAATAGCCTGTCTATTGAAAACATTTTGAACAGAAACTATAAATAATCCTACACCTATCGGAGAGTTCTATAAATTATATTGCTGTAAGTATCGTCAGCGGCAGTGGTTGTGCAATAATAAAATTGTGCCTGTAATTATGTAACGCTATAGAGTTACAGGCTTTTGTTAAAATAATGAATGCCCAATTTGTACACACCCAAGATCCTTGGCCTTATTATCGGCGCTTTTGAAGTGACCGCTGCACGCGCTCAACGCTGTTAGCGTTTTGCAAATACATGCAAAAAATACGTTACCACGAGGATAATATCGTAGTGATATTTAGCTTGAATGGCACCTATTTTGACGTTCATATAAATATTTAAGAATTTAATATTGAATTTTTTAGACTTTGAAAACCAAATACTTGAAATGAAAACACATACTATAAATACCTATTTATTCACTTAATAAGAGAGCCGTTCTTATGTCACTTAAATTGACATAACTTATTTCATCGCACCACATGATATTTGCTGTTAATAAAACGTATTAAAAACAATATTATTATCGTAAGACATGAAAATAATAAAAAAGATAGTATAATTTAGCATTTTAATGAAATTCGAATAACATAATTAAATTTAAGTTTTAATATAAAATTATTAATGTTACTGTAAGAAATACTGTATGCGTATAAATTATAATAATTTTGCTCGCAAGTTTATACTGTTAAGTTGCAGATAACATAAATATTTTACCGCAAAGCATGTAACCAATCAGCTATTTGTTGTACGCGTAATTGCATGGTCAGACACGCCGGAGCCGCCGTTGAGTGCTAAGTGTTTTGCGGATTATCAGCAAAATAAACTTTTCAACCGAACAACGAACAGAACACGCAGACGGATTATGCAATACGTAGGTACATCACACATAGATTTTACTGTATCAGTGTACAGCATGATAAATGACTGATATCTAAATGTAGTCCATGTGACACAGTTTTGTACGCGTATTGGCAGCGCATAGATTCCTATCATAATATATTTATACGAGTAAAATTATTAATCATCTCAGGATAGATGGCTTTATTATTCGAAACACATTCAATAAATAAGCTAAAACTAAAGCTGTAAATAATAGCAGACGGAAATATAATAGATTGTATTTGTGTCAACTGCGTCATTGACCTGTCTCGGAATGTTGATCTATATTAGTATGGTCATTAGACATCGTAAAATTTTCTATAAAAGTAGAGACATCGATGATTGACATCTCAAGTAGAGAAACGTAATTGCACGTAGCCACGAACTCCCAGGTGGCGATATTTAATCCGAAAGTGTTCTATTTCGGAACGGGTTACTCACCGCCACTCTATTTACTCCGGTAGCAGATGCCTGTTCCTGCCATTGACCTTGCGGTAATGCGAATTATGAAACAAAAAAATGTAAATGTCTTGATGACATTTACACACGTGTATCGTCGCGTTATATTGTTTAAAAAATATAGGTAAATGCGCGAGTGATTCCATTAACTGAGTCTAGAAAATTTATATGCTAGATAACCTGCCTTGTTATCATACGCTTTTGATTTTCTGATGCATAAAACGTTAAATATAGTTTAAACTAAATATTTTACGTTTTACCTACATAATATAACTACATATTTTTAATAAAATAATTTATTTAATAAAAAAAGTCTTGTGATAGTTAGGGTAACGGTACAATTTTAAATTTAGTTATTTGCCTGTTCTTAGACCCAGTATCAATGCATGGAATAAGTACATTCTTCGTTAAGTACCGAGTCTTTGTGTATTTGTCATCTATAATTTAAAAGTGGTCTTACCTATGTATTATGAAATAAATTGCATACAATTCTAAGTCACGTGCTGACTAGACCGGTCCCGCTACATGCAACGTAAATCTATCTTGATCAAGCGAATTGATTGGGTTATTACTGCTATCTATTCATTAGTAATATAAATATAAGTAAGTCCATACCTACAAGGTGTGTCGAGCTGACTGCAGATATCTCGCCTGGTCACGAGTATTGCAACATCGTGGTGATGGGGATTATTGTCGTCTTCGGGGTTCCGTTGGTGTTGCCAGCGGCAAAACGACGCAAGGGTCGAATCAGCGTTCGTTGTGACTTCCAGATCAGGAGCGGCGCGCATCTCCTCAACAAGAATAATTTTTACGACCACCACTTTGATGTAGTTGCCAATGGACGGATCCATGTAAAGCGACGATACCTAAATAAGGAATTTTATGGCTTATTAGAATTATGCTGAAGGTGTGGAAAGTTACTCGTAATAGTCGTAATAGAAATCTTCGAGTCGTACGTACCATGTTCATTATTGTGAGAAGATAAGTTTCTAAATTGCCTTCATTGTGAAAATCGGTCATAGACTTATCAGCGACTAGCAAGACTTCGACATGGCGCGGCC
The DNA here is from genome assembly GCA_018251915.1 of Urbanus proteus proteus. Lineage (NCBI taxonomy): Eukaryota > Metazoa > Arthropoda > Insecta > Lepidoptera > Hesperiidae > Urbanus > Urbanus proteus. The sequence goes on along the minus strand of DWPV01000508.1, from coordinate 8,410 downwards.
GGCTGACAGAGCGTGTCGAGCGCCTTGTCCCGTCGTAATCAGGCCTCTTCGACAGCTGATGGTGATGGTATCGCCGATACTTCTAAAATTGCACGCACTATATTATTATTTGGATTAATTAAATCGCTTAATTTGCAAACTCCTTTCTCTCATTATACAATTTAAGTTTCTCCTATCATACGAGTACATTTAATGGTACACAATTTTATAGATTCGTTCCGCTTTTTCTATAGTGCCAGAAAATCTGCTAGTTCAGATGCCTGAGAAGTTTTGAATCAATTATTCAATTACATTATATTTTACATTGATAAGCAGCAAAAACCTATTTTGATATTCGATTTTATTAATTTCAAATGTATTCACGAATACATTTATGTTTTATAACGGGAAGTTAGTCGAATAAAGTAATAAGAAATAGTATATTGTTCTACCTTAGCGTTCCTAGATTTATAAATCTCTTCCATTTCATGACTAGTTAAAGTATTGTTTTTCTTCCACTGGTATGGGGGTTGTTTCGTAGCGCAGTTCTTTGACCTTCTCTTTTTCCGCCGTGTCCTAATACGTCGAGGTTTGTCATTCCTTGTTTTGTTTTTAATCTTATTTCTTGCATCCATTTGCTGTTCTGAGTTACTATGTTCTATGGAATTGCTTCTCGAGATCATCGAATTATGTAATCTTCGTTCTTCGATCCGCAATTTGGTTTTTTGTCTCCTATATGCAGTTGGATCTCGCCTCATGGATTCTAGGAGCTTTCTTCTTTCTTCTAAATATATTCTTCTTCTTTGATCCATAAGCTCTTTGTTATGTCTATTCCGTTTTGTGTTCGCATATCTTCTATTTTGTTGCAAATATGCCTTTTCATTACTATCTCTAGTCTGAGTTGAATGAGTATTTATTCTGCTGTCTACAGCTCTCTTTTTCCTATGAAATGCCTGAACTTTATCAACAGCTGATCGTTTGAAAACTACATGAGATCTGCCAGCAGAACTATCGGTGGGAATTTGATTAGACGGCTCAATCCAAAACTCTCCATGTTCTGTCCGCAAAAGACCAGCCTGTCAACAAGTAAATTGGATTAAGTATACAAATAAATTCAGAATTTATGATCTTGTTTAAAACTGAATAAAATATCAATATGGTACTAAAACTAATTAGTTGTACGGATTTGCATTTTATTATAACAAAATGCATGTAACCTAATCAGTTCCGTTATCAACTAGCTGGTATAGTAATAATAAATAACATAATCTTATATCAAGGATCGATTAAGGATCTAGCCAACTTATAATTGAATTTATCCCAAATACTTATTTAATGAGTAATCGTTTACTATTTGCTAAAGCGAATGATACTAAATTTACACTAAATAGCGAGTCTGTTGCGTGTCAAACTGGTCTCGAGGCAAAGAGTGGGTCAACAAATCTTACGTCTGTTTGCTTGTAACGTTAGATAAATTGATTGATAACGAAGTAGACGCAGTTTTGAGCGAAATTTAATGGAAACTGTTCCATCCGGATGATATCTAATGCTGCTCACTGATCCACACGATTACCGTGATTTATATTAACTAGGCGGCTCGATATGAAATAGGCCAGATAGTGCTTCGCGATGTATATCTTGTAGCGAATGTTGAACATCACGCATCGTGATGGAAATTATCCTGGCGAACATTTTGTTGGCAGTTTTGATATACCTTGCATGATTTATTTTTATTGTTGCCCCCATTAACATAATACATTATGACTCATGTAGTAATATATAGGTATATTTTACGTATTTTTTTTTCTATGTAAACGACGGAATGACATTACTGACAGGAACGAGTTTACTTAAGTAATAAATTAAATACTCTAAAACAAGCATCTTTAATCTGTTTATATACCACCTACAGGTATACGGGTACCTTCAGATCATTCAGGATAATTAATGTATTTGCTTCTTGCTTTAATCGTTTAATGCGTTATTATTTTAATCGAATATTTTATTTTACTTCAAAAATATTGTGCCGTAAAACAATAAGGAAATATGTTTGAATCTGACATGTTACCATGTTTAACAACTGCATTGACGTGAGTTGTGATGTGTAAAATGTTGCTAATTTTGAATTGTATTCTACTTCAGGAAATCAAATAAGAACATTTGAATGCAATTCATTAGGGACAATGCAACTACGATGAATTGTAAAATCTATTTCTGTAAATTTAATAACTATTTGATTTTTATTTCCAGCATGTCTAATCTAAGATTTCTTGTCACTTTTCTGATTTTCAAGCTGACAGCTTAATTATTTTCCTGCAAAATTTTAACTTAAGCATTTGAATGCAATTCATTAGAAAATACAATGCAAATACGATGAATTGCAAAATCTATTTGTTTAAATTAAATAAATATTTGATTTTTATTCTCAGCATAACTAATTTAAGACTTCTTATCACTTTACTGATTTTCAAGCTGACAGCTTAATTATTTTTCTGGTATTTTTTAACGGAAAGAATTCACGATTGATTAGCGAATGGTTAAGTAATTAAGTATTCTTCTATTTGAATAAAATCATACTGCATACACGTAGCGTATTATTAATAGGTTGAGCGACCGGCTAGCCTGTATGTCGCCGGCCTTGCGAAGCAGAAGGCCGCTCGCGAAAGTCGTGCCACAACACAAAGTGGCTCATTCATGACTACCTATCTATTATACTTTACTACCATTTCCGTCAATATTCTAACACTTTTTTATCACATGGTAATGTCTTGTTTTGAAAATGATTAGTCGAAGTTGTTACTGTTTTTGTATCAGAATATATATTTTAAATCTCTGTTTTGTTTGTAGTAAACTTCAATTTTTACTTAATAAAAATCTTGTAAACATTTAATTATTAGTGTAATTATTATTACTTACTTGTAACAACCTTACTTTCTACATTTCTAATAATATACTCATATACTGAGATAATACTCGAAATAAGCTGAGATATCGAAAATAAAGAAATCGTACAAGTGCTCAAGCGCTCTAAAAATAACTCATCACTCTTAGATTCTTGACAGATTTTATGACAGAGTATTTACCCGTTTATGGTTTTCTAGTAAGATGAACGTGTATGTGAAAGAAGTCAGCGTATCGTGAAGGCCTTGTGTGAAAAGTGAACGTCTGTTTAAACAATGACCACTCAAAGTGTCATCCGGCGCCCACTGCCGGTCAAGTAGCACTCAGCCATTTAGAGTGCTTACGTTCTTTACTACAATCACTAGCTTTTTGCTTGTGATTTTAAATAAATACTTTTACCCACTCTATGAATGTTTACTTTACTTTAAGAAAACCTTACTAAAATCAAGTAAGAAGCGATTTAAAACACTTTTATTTTAACATTTCCGCTAAACATTCTACTATTAAAACAAGTTACTATGCCTTTTTCGTAACCTTTAACATAAAGTTATTATACAAGTTATAATTTTGGTTATAATAAAAATAAACTTTAATAACATACAGCAGGAATATTTCTAATCATTAAATTAGCCGTACAAAAACTTATCAAGATCGTGCGAGTCCACGTGTTTCAAAAGTTTAAAATAAAAAGTATTAACATCGGAATTCACGAGTTAATAATGTTAATATTAAAAATCATATGAAATGTTAATTTTAAAACATTTCTGAGAAATGCTTACGCGTTTTACATAATTTACGAACATTAATTTTAATCTGACAACTTGCATTGCCTTCTAAAAAGTGCTAAAAACCGTCCGTATTCCAATAATTTAGACCTAAGATAAGAAACATACATATATGTACATAAATCTTTAAGTAAGCAATCACATAAAATGTTACTAAAACACTTGTTTTAAATAGGTAAATACAGTGTTTTAAAATAAGTTTTATTTACTAAACAAATCCATGTTCATTATATTATATTTAGTTATATATTATAGATAGTTCTACAACTTTTGTATTGCGGGTTTGTGTCTAGCTATAATAAAAGATTACAAAATTAATTCTATGTTCTAAGTCGAGATATTACCTTTTCTTGTTCATATAAGGTTAAGGCTTCGTTCAATAGGCCTTGTCTGTTTACAATCCTATAAGATTCATCTTTTTCTATTTATACTTTATTAAGATATTTAGATGCCTTAGGTACTTAAATGTGAACAAAATAGGATTTAGATGCTAATTGTAAACGAAATAGGTAATTTAGATGCTGTATTTGTAAACGAAATAAGTTCTACTTGATGTTAGTTGTCTTAAAGAAACAAAATATACATCAGGATAAACATTGTATTATATTCTAAGTACCTATTTGCCAGATCGCCTACCAAGGGTTTTATGAGCGAACATTTAGTTTTGATTAGATACATATTACTGACTGGAATAGAATAAAATATAATGGCATAGAAGAGAACCTGAAAACAAAAAGTAAGAGTAAGAATACATAACGGAACGGTGGGTATTATATTAGGTTAGGTTAGGTTATATTGTACATACCTACATAACAGAATACGACAATAGAAAATATAAACTAATTATGATCGGATCTGTAAAATTGAAGCCTATTATTCTATGTGCGAGAAATTACCTCAATAAAGGTTTTCTTAAAATTCTATGCAGATAAAGTAGGTACCCACTTAGATACCTACTAGGCATCTTTGTTAAATTAAATAATTACATTACATAGCATAATACAAAGTCGCTTTCCGCTCTCTATCCCTATGTATGCTTAGATCTTTAAAACTACACAACGGATTATGATGCGGTTTTTTAATAGATACAGTAAATGAAGAGGAAGGTTTATACTTTATATTACGTGATTAAAAGCGTCCGAAGCCGCAGGAAAAAGCTCGTGGATGTATAAATGTCTTAACGAATTTTACGTTCTTATACGTAAATAACTTACTAAGTCATAAGTAACTTAATAACCTAGCTCATTATATTCTATTTAATTTACCATATTACAATTTGTTACAAGTAGGTAACTACATAGACATTGTGTTTTTTGGAACTAAAGAAGAAGGCCATTTTTTACGTTCGCAATGATTTTATTTATACAAATGCAAATTATGTGGAATAGGAAAACGAAGTTTTTCTAACATCTTCAAGATTACAAAATTATAGTTTTCCAGATGAAGATAATCGCGTCGGCACTTCTTAGAATTCTTAACCAGTTATGTCTGACGTGTGACTTGAATGATATATTACTTCCTTTAAAATGTACAAATATCCTTTTAAATACAGCTTCAAGACACAATTTACGTAACAAAACTAGTATTTCTCCAAAGAAACCAACTCAGGCCATAAAATTCATATGAAAAACATGACCTAAATATATAATTAATATTTTTTGCGTTGATAACGAGACTTGTTATCAAACATTGAAATGCTACAATGCTTAAACAAATTTTACATGCTTCCAGTTTAAATTATTATTCAATATTGTATTAATGTCCATTTAAATGTTTTATCTTGATCGAGACGGAATGACATAACGACTCAAGTTTGGAGAGTTACGTTACGAGAGAGCAAATATGCATATCGCAATGATACACACATGCAAGTCCTAATGATAACATTTTGAGTTGCGATAACGTAGCAGATACGTGGTATGTATATCGTTTTAACAAGTTAGTAGTCTGGGTTCGAATCTCATCTGCTATCTACCTTAATCCCTATCGAATCCCACTAATTCATCGGCTGTCAACACCATTGCATAATCTTATATAATTATGTTTTCTGATGAGATCGAGTCGGATACTCACTGCCCCTAATCAGTATGGTGATTGCTACTCCACGAAAATATACTACATATACAATAATAATTCAAAAATTAGAGTAATCTAGATAACTTACAAGTCCATCGCAAGCAGAGATGGCTACCCTGGACATGGGTTGGCCCCGCACGGAGCCGGTGTAGTGGCAGGCAGTGGCGGCCGCCTGCGGCCGATCCCGCGTCCGCCCGCTCTCCTTGTATCGCTCTACCACCAAACCTGGCAATATGAATGACGCTGACGGCCTGGTAACAAAAAAAACATATATCAATTTAAGCTATTTATGTGAAAGTGTAAGGATGCATTCACTATTAATCATCGTTAAGCCTAAACAACTAAAAATAGAACCATGGAATTTGCATATTGTGGAATTGATATTCAACTTTTATATCCAACCCATACATCAGCCTTTTGAGGTCCACTACCGGACATAGGCCTCACATAATCCTCTTGTAATCCCTCAATGAAAAAATTTTACGTGTTGCCTTTAACTCTATAATTCAAGACGTAGTTTTTTTACTTCATATATTATACAAAAGATATTTATAATAACTTAATAAGTAATTAGAGATATAATACAAAGTTACTAACTAGTTAAGCGATAGCTAGTTATTATCTAAGAAATGATTAAACTAGTTTTAATGTAATAAAACATTGTGCCAACCAAAGTTTAATTACACATGTATCAAAATGTTACGTGAGTTGCGTAATTAATGTATACAAAGAATATGTTATCATATAATTGTCGCACATAATAACGAACGTTTACAGGTCGTCACGTCTAAAGTAGATGACACACATCCTATTTAATTTTCAATATATTTGTTACTATAACATACACTCCGTAGTTTACTCGTTCAAATAACAAATGTCATAAATAGTATGTATCTGACAATGCGTGCCGGAAACATTATTTATTTATTTAATGATATTTAATTACAATGGCTTTTACCCGTTTCATTATATTTTTAGGATTTTACTACATACAACTGTGTTAGATAGAAACTTTAAACATAGCGTACGCCAGAATTATCTCGGACACAGAATGCTAAATACGTTCTGTAATTCAAAAAGAAAGTGACGGAGGATCGTTAAAATTCCATTCTTGAGCAAGGTCCTTCATTTGTTACGTTACGGGGAATGTATCCCTTTTAAACTCAAGATGGCTCCCAGTTATAAATTATATCTAGCTACTTATTTGGGTAAGAACGAAATAAGCGATAAAGGAGTGTTGCCAGTCGAGCCACGAATGGTTCTACTTACCACATTTATGTATAGCGTTTATCTGGTTTAATATTTCTCTATCAGCAATTTATAATACATTTAGAAATTGATAAAATTGGAATGAAACAGCATCTTAGTAAACATCTACAATTTTTCTAAAGTTGGAGTGACCGGTGTATGTTGAGAGGTTCTGAAGACGGAGAGCGTACCCTTCACTTCAATATACTAATTATACGAGTATAGTTGCAAGCATAGTTTTATCAGCTGGCAGATGATAATTTATTAATTATTAACACGCCAACTAGGTATTAGAGTTACCTTCAATCTTGGCCTTGTACAAAACATGGAGGTTTTAACTGCATCATCGAACTTTGAAATGTTTTTGTAAGTAGCAATAAATTGTGGTTTAAGCGCATATTGGCCAAGGAATCTGTCCTCTATGGCGACGACCATAAAAAGTAGATTTCGAGTTAGCACGGTCAAGATTTATCGAGTAATGCCACAGCCGGTTTTAGATACAGGCCAGAAAACTTGGAATGCAACAATTTATTAACCGCAAAGGAAAAGGAAAAGATAACATTATTGCAGTTTCATTGTCTCGCTTGTAAGTTACTAAGGGCGTGTAAAGATAAATTGATCGAAAAAAAAATGGTTTCATTTGATTCGCAATATCTTAACAATACCTTATTTTACCTATATTCTATGGGATCTTACTAACGAGGGTTACGAGTACAATAGTTGTCGTCCATGTGTGCACAATCAGTCGACAGTTACATATCTATGTAGTCGGGACATCATAAACCAGTTTGTTGCTTGCAATCTTCATGGACAGCTCAACCTTGAGTAAGGTGAGCTGTCGATCGACAGGCAAGCAGTTCGAGTGGCGGTTAAGTACACAGATAAGACTCATTAAGGCAATTAGTAGAAGTAAATATGGCCGCCCCAGATAGGCTGCCTGGCGCTGGGACGTATTTATTGACACAAGTGTCGATACACACGTTACATCTTCCTACACGCTCGCCCCGCTTGACTCTAGGCTCCCGACGATTGATAGCTTCTCATCGCCCATTCCTCAAGCACTTAACGAGTAAGAGATGTTTCTATGAAACAATTAGCGTTTATGGCAGACGTCCAAATCAATACGTAGCTGTCTTATTTTGAGAATTTTAAGTAGCTGTGTTGTGATGCGGTTCATAATTTTATTAACGTATATCTATTGCAACTCAGCGATAAATTGCATTTGTCTCAAGTGTAAATGATAAAATATAAGATTAAAGTTTACATATCGGTATCTACGAAAGATATCGCCATATTTAAAAACTGTATCAATAGATAACTAGGAAGTATATAAGAAGCATTAAAAATATTTCGGTGTCCATTTTTAACCGACTTCCCAACGGAAGAGAGGTTATCTATTCGTCGTGTATATATATATATAT